>OU015495.1:107540878-107668378 GCA_907164885.2 Dolomedes plantarius | reverse complement strand
AATTCTAAATCCCTTTCAAATTTTAAAAATACTAAATTTTCAGTGATTTTTTTCCTTCTGGGAAAAAAATTCAGAATATTCGAAAATCAAATAATTCCGTAAAGGTTATAATAACACTAGAACAGAGACTTGCCGGTTAAGACTTGATTGGGATATTTTCCTATGAATATTAGATATATCCAATTGCAGATGGCAAAGAAAAATTCCTTTCCGAGATAAACAACCTTACAAGTACAGCGAGAAACGCACAGATAGCATAAACATTCTAGAAACAGCATAGAAATGTTGTAGCCTACATTTAAACTACAACAGAAAGATGTTATTTTCATTTTTTCATTCTATATTAAAGATAGTATATTAATCAAAAAAATATATACTTTTTTTGTTTGTAAAATTTGATTCGAAACCACTTTAATGAACCTAAATTGTTCACTTTTGCAGCATTTCAAGGCCCTGTTTAGATCTGTGTGAGGGGTCTGTGTGGTTTGTTTATTTTTAGTGCACACGTGCGTATTAATTTACCCTCGAGTTCAAAGTATGTCACATCTCATAATATACATTAATTCTGCAATACGTGAGGAAGCAGTTATGATTTGATTCACCACGTCGCTAAGAAAAGTAGACTATTAAATAATTTACGATACTGTTATAGAATGTTGGAATATAAGTGAAAATAATGTAAATTCATTTTAGTTTGCATTTCGCATAGACGTATGCATGAAGGGCACACAACACCTTTAATAAGAAAAAGAACAGGTTAGAAACTTTAATTTTTCTTATGAACCAAATCATTTAATTGGGAAAATAAATTTCTCCGTTACAACGTATACTCCAGTAAAAAGAGTTATTTAAAACACTGAATACTATTTAAAAAATTAAAACAATAAAGTTACTTTATATTTCTTTATTATTCAACAAAATTTACGTTTCTTAGAAATTAAGATAATATTATTGTTGTTATCCCATGGTATAAACAAAAAAATTTGAGTAGGGTTTTAAACAATTTCTGAAACATTTTTGAGATATTTTTAAAAATTTAATCTCTCCACTTTACTCATTTCTTCCGGTGAAAATGTTTTTCTTTAATAATATCAAGTTATATGTGAACTAAGTAACAGAAAATTCTTCGATATAACAGAAAAAAATCAGTATTGTGTAGTGTCCAAAAAATTGATTTCATGAACATCCATGAGTTACAGTAAACTTGATATTTTGATTTATGTGTTGAAATATGTAATAGCCTCTTAGTGATTTTTCTTAGGTTAAAACAATATTTTTTTCTACACAACCGGTTCTAACAATTAATGTTTCATACATGTTTAATACTCCCGCGTAACGACCAGAGTAGATATGGAAATTTTACATTTATTACGCAATCATAAATTGTGCTATTTTATTACATTATGTTCATTATATTATACTAGCTGAAAACCCGCGCTTCGCTACGGAGTACATTCAAATTAAATACAACGGTCAACGTATGCAATTTATGCCAAAAAATAAATATATATATTTATAATAAATGCGATGATCAATGTATACAATTGATGTAAAATATATATCTATCTATATATATATATATTTATAAAAAAATCGTAAGGAATATGCATTTTTTTGGATAATATCCAATCGTCTGCTGCATTAGAAAGAGAAAAAAATATTTTTTTGTCTATTTAGTTGTTACGCACGTGACGATAAATTTATTGAAAGTACCAGAAAAAGAAATCACGTGATCAGCATTTAATAGATTAAATTCTAAAAATTAATATTTAAAAATTCACAAAAAATCAGGAAATGGAGGTAAAAATTCGAAAAAAATTTCATTTTGAAGGAATTTTTATGATCTTTCTCGTGATATAAATTTTATAACCCTCAATGTATTATTTTAAATGCAAACGTAAAAAAAAGTTTAAAAAACAGCTTAAAAATTTAATTTTAAAAAATCTAAGAAGAATTTTTGAAAAATCTTTCTTAGTGCACCCCTACACTATTAGAAGAATCGCCATGCAAAATTTCAGCCCTTTAGGTCCAGCGGTTTGGTCTGTGCGTTGTATGTCAGTCAGTCAGTCAGTCAGTGAATGAATGAGTCAGTTACGGAACTGTTTTATATATATAGATTATTCAATGTATTTACTGTATTACTATGTTGTATTTACTTTATGTTTTGATTTATATTCCAATGTATGTAATTTCCCCTCTGTTATTTTTCTTGCGTTTAAAAACAATTAACTTTTTTGCATAAAATGAAAATTTTGATGTTCTTTAGTAACTTTTCCGTAGATATTTCAAGTCAACTGTGTAACGATAGCAGTGGATATGGATATTTAGCATTTAATTAAGGAAGCATAATATGTTTTTAGTGTCGTGTTATCACTACATACATAAGCATGTAAAACAGAAATTCAACAAATACGTATAGAATAGTGAAGGTTAAGATCTCGGGAAATGAGAATTTGGAGATAAACATAGAGGGATTTTAGTTATAATTTGGTCAAAACGTCCGTTGTCTAGATAAAGAGTTCGATACGAAGATCTCTGCTTAATTTTTTGTTGTGCAATGTGATACACAACAAATTATACACATTTCATTAAAAAAATTATAAACAGAATTTTATATGAAAAATCTTTGCCGCTTCAGTGTGTAATAAAAAATATATTCTTCCTGCTCGGGCCCATCATTCGATATACCTTTACGAAAAAAAATTTTTGTGGTTTTGAACAAAGGTTCAAAATATCTGAAAAAAGACAAATAAGTCTTAACATTAATCTGTTGATTTGAATTATTACTTGAACACCACTCCCAGGCAGCTGAATTCAACAACACAGTAATATTTTTTTAAAGATATATAGGATAGCGTACGTTGTTTAAATTCTTATTTACTCCTGTGAGTGATTTTTTGCACAGTCGTTTAATGATTTATAGCCTGACAAATAACTTTTTTAAACAATTTTCGCAAGTTCTTAATTAAAATTCACAGAACTCTGCTTTCATCTGGAGCAGGCCTGCATTACTCGAACTGTGATAAGTCCCATATTACTTGATGGGAAAACTGATGTGGGCAGCAAGAAATTAAGATAGATCGGAAAGCAAAAAAAAAATATTAAATAAACAATAAATTGCTGATTCTTTTAAAAATTAAGTAAATATTAATATTCATTGCTTATATGATAATTTTGTAATATTATAAATCTAAAATTTATATTCCATATTTTTTAGATTTATAATATTATGCGTATTCACAAAATGCTTCGCGTGCATAGAGTTAGTACAGGCGGGAGCCATGTGGATTTCTGGCCGTATATTGTGCAGGCCTGATCTAGGATTAGAAAGAGTTTTTGTAATCAACGTACAATCTAGACGTAGCAACTTATCAAGAGATTTGTTTATACCTCTATAAAGGTTACCTTTCCTGAATTATATAATTTTTTCGCATTCTCTATTGGTCAATGTTGTTTTATCCCACAAATATATTACTAATCTTCTTTAAAACTTGGTCTTTTAATTCAATATGGTTTTGGATTTGAATACTTTCACAGCTTGAAAGCCCATAGTATTAAAATTGGTAAAATCATTATTAATTGACCCTAAGAAGGATGACATTGTGTAATCTTTCTTTCAATCACGTATTTACAGAATTTTAATATCTTACGTTCTTACACTAACGAAGTATGCATCTGAATACTTCGAAATAAAATTATTTTACTCTCTATGGCATATTTTATATTATAAGCATTAATTCCGTAAAAGCGTAGCCTGTAATAAAAAGTGTTTATATACAGTTTTAAATATCAATATATTCGAATATATCTAAGCAAAATTTAACAAACATGGTTATCAGCTTAATTTTCTAGTAACACTTCACATGATAACATAACTAAAAACAGTGTTACAGTTTATTTACATGGTTATAAAATTTGAAATCTGTATTCAGCAAATAACTTCTCAGGAATTGTATAGCTTGAAGAATTGCTTACTCTTGTTATACTATCCATTTAAAAGTGTAGCCTGTAATAAGAAGTGTTTATATACAGTTTTAAATATCAATATATTCGAATATATTTAAGCAAAATTTAACAAACATGGTTATCAGCTTAATTTTCTAGTAACACTTCGCATGATAACATAACTAAAAACAGTGTTACAGTTTATTTACATGGTTATAAAAATTGAAATCTGTATTCAGCAAATAACTTCTCAGGAATTGTATAGCTTGAAGAATTGCTTACTCTTGTTATAATATCCATTTAAAAGTGTAGCCTGTAATAAGAAGTGTTTATATACAGTTTTAAATATCAATATATTCGAATATATTTAAGCAAAATTTAACAAACATGGTTATCAGCTTAATTTTCTAGTAACACTTCACATGATAACATAACTAAAAACAGTGTTACAGTTTATTTACATGGTTATAAAAATTGAAATCTGTATTCAGCAAATAACTTCTCAGGAATTGTATAGCTTGAAGAATTGCTTACTCTTGTTATAATATCCATTTTAAAATCTGTAACACAAATACATAAAAAGAGATTTTTAAAGAAGAAAAATACTATCACTATCTCATTGTTTGAAGAATTGCCATCAGTACTTTCTTTCACTTATGTTCAAATCCAGAGTCAAATTTATTTTTAAAAAATCTAAAGCCTCCTGCAATGTCATGTCATTTTTTTACAGCTCGAAGCTTAATCTGCTTAATTAGTGTTTGAATGAAACCACTGACCATATTTAGTTCCCTTTCATGACACTGAAATATGACATTTTATTCGTAGAAATTCTTCCAGGAAAGTGATCTATCCGTGGAGGCAGATCATCCTTGTGTTTCCTCTGCATTTTTTCATTGTTTGCCGGCTTATGTTGCTTTCATTGATGGAGGAGAGGAGGTAAATTATTTTTATTTATTTATGTATCTTGAACAAATGTCATGATATCCATATAGTACAATTGGTTGCTGAAGAACAGGAAAACTTTAAGAAATTTGAATGTTGCTTTATGAGTGTTTTTCTCTTCAAAAGGCGAATAATCAATTATATCCTAACTGAAATAAATGCATTATATCATGACTAAAATCACGCCTGTTGCCTAAAGAAATATGCTTACATAATAAATAAATAAATATATATATATATATATTAAATTTTCCTTACCAGACAATTAAAAATGAATTTTTCTCATTTAGCGATATTTTATCGGAAATCATCACTCCTCCATTCTCTCCAACTATTCAAGTCCATTGCATTTATGGCCGTCATATATTGCTTTCAGTGAGAGTCCACAGGAGGTAAGCAATATTTTTTTTCCACTTTTCTAGGAAAAATATCCTAATTTGCCTCTAGTGTATTTAGATATATAATTTAATTGCTTATTTAAAGATATTTTTCTATAAATCATTATACCTTTTTTTTTCTTTTTGGAAATACTATGATTTACAATAGGGGAATATAACGGATATTTAACATTGAATCCCCGTAAAAAGATGATATTTTAGTTTACTTTTATGACACTGAAATATGGTAGTTAACTTTTATAATTTCTTCCAGGAAAATGATCACCCTGGAGACAGATCACCCTTGTGTTACTCCAGTATCCATCTTTATGAAATGTCTGTCAAAGATGGAGGAAAGGAGGTAAGAATATTTTCTTTATATGTGTAGCTTGAACAAATGTCATAATAACTGCTCTGCGTATAATTCATTTAGATGTCGAAGTTGATGAATACTTAACGGATTTTGTGATGTTAATTTATTAGTATGTTTTTCTCTTAAAATGTCACGTAGTTAGTGATATCATAATTGAAATAAATTAGTCATGTATTGATTGATAATAAGCATGTTACGCAATAAAGTATGCAAATTTTTGTATTTTTTTTTACTTGCCTTACGAGACATTTAAAAACCACTTTTTCCCATTTAGAAATGATCCTATGGGAATCATCACTCCAATCTGTCAAACTTATCGAAATGTCCAAACATGTTGTCCTGTTGAGTTCATTTCACTGAAAGAAATAGAAGATAAGCAAATTTTCTTCCAGTTGCAGGGAACAAATATCCTAATTTAATTGTAATATATTTAGATTAACTTAAAGTGACCACAATATGACTTAAATATATTTGGTTTTTTGCCCAAAATTCGTAATGACGAGCAAAGCGACTTTCTGTCAACATTCTTGCTGTACTAAAGTGTAGAAACATCGTGAAATAGATTTGAATGAAAATATTTTCAAGAGTGATGACATTATATTTTGATGATTGGCAATTTTTTTAATATAAACTTTTCAGGTCATTAGACAATATTTCAAATTTAATAAAATAATGAACCTTAATCAGCAAACGGACGAGAATGAACCTCGCCAATTCCCTTCTAAATAAATGGTGTACCTGAAGCCCGCGGGACAAATATGGCACTTTGAGTAATATTTTTCGCACCCGTACGACTTACATGTCTGAATTTTAATACGTTAAATTCCTATTAACATATTTTCCTTTCAATTCTACGTGAGAAAAAATATTTACCCTCAAAGGCATTTGAGAAATAATCGAGAGACATTTGAACGCGAACCAGAATTGTAAACTCATAGAAATGTTGATTCAGATTTAAGTAATAACACTGTGGAAAAGAAAACGCTATTTTCAGATATGAAATTTACGAAAAATAATTTCAATAATTTTGGCGGCATGTAAATCTAGTTAGGCATACGTCTCACTCAAAGTGACTACTTAAGAGCATAACATAGAACATTTCGCATCCAACAATCAACAGGTAAAGTCCCAGTGATTAAAAAATTGTTACTGATTTTTTATAGCTCAATTTATTAGACATATATTATTAATAATAGTTGTGTTCGATTTTATTGTTTTATTATCAAAATAACAAATGCGAATGAATTGAATTAATAAATTATAAAAAAGGAATTGTATTAGTTTTGTTAAAATATGATTAATATTAATCCTTATAATTAGGAAATATATATATATATATTATGTGTATTCTATTATATATTTAAATTATTGTAATTCATGTATAACATACATATGTTATTTAAATACAAGTACGATCAATGCTAAGTATTAACAATACTAGCATTCATCAATATATATTTGATATTATGAATATTTTGTTTTTTCTTACGGATAAACTGGTTCGCTCGTGAATGCCTCAAGATTTTATTTATTTTTTTTTTTTTGAGGGGGGAGCAATAGGGAAAAGAACGTTCACCACCCAGGCACTACTAAGATACTCAAAATCCCAATCTGATTCCCAAATCGATCAAGGATATAAAAATGTAGAAGAGGTTAGAATAGGGATCTTTAAATGAACATCATACTTCAGTATGATGATCTTTTAAACATTCTGATATTTTGAAAAAATTCCAAAACACTTTAAAAAAAAGAGTTAATTAATTCTACAATCTCGTTAAATTTAAACAGTTGAAATGAAATAACTATTTGTTAATATCTATTTTTCCATTTATTACATTAAAAGTACACGTAATTAACTTATTGTGAAATATTATATGGAATATGGTTTGAAATTTTAAAAATAGATTATTTCCAGTTTAAAATTTTAAGCTAGCTGATAAAATTAGAAATTATGATGTAAGAGGATTAAAATTATGAATTGATGTTTTTAAAAACGGGCATTTCTAATTTACTGTCAAAAAGCCGAAATACTCCACTCTTCCTCCTTGGCAGCCATCTCATTATTTTTTTTTCTTTTTAGAGTGGCGGCTTATGTTGCTTTCAGTGGAGGAAAACAAGAGGTAAGGTTTTTTTTCATTTATTTATGCTACAGGGAATGCAATTAATAACAATGTAGAAATTGTATCAATATTTAGCCTAGCTCGTTTCACAATCTTCGTCTCATAATTGTGCGAGTTTTGACAAAATGTGTAAGATGTGTAGGGAATAATGGACGGAATATTGTTATTTTTTTCAACAAATCATCCCTACGGAATGAATCACACACAGGCATACATGTGTGTGTTGGATATATATGCTCCCTGAATTATGTTTGATTAATATATTTCCTTCAAAAAGTCATTTTTTGTAAACTTCAGCGTACCTGTACCTCTTTTTGGAGCTGAAAAGTTGTGCTTCAGGATGGTATGCATTTCTTATCACATTTCTAATGCATCATTTTTAGTGCATCGGGACAGAATTGTTTTCCCTAAATATTGAGGCTGAGAATTCCTCATTGCTATTTTGATCTTATGATGTGATTAAATTCATTCCTCAAAATTATAGGTTAGTCTTTCCAAACATAAAGGAATAAATATAAATGAAAAGAAAATGAAATAGTTCCCCTTAGAATGAAAAGTGCATACACATTATTTCCAAGGAAATGAAGGACATTGACACAGACTTTCAGTTCCCTAATATAAATTTTTTTCTGAAAGGTACAAACAAACATTTTAAGAGGAAATTGCTGAAAATAGTTAATATCTGTCCTTTGAGATTTTTTTCTGAAATTTAATACCTTTATCCAACCTATTTTATAAGTTTAAAGCCATCTTTTTAGAATTTTGAAAGAGCAATAATTTTAATTAAGCCGCAAAATTCTCGCTTTGAATTTTAAGACTACTTGGCACAAAATACGTCATATTAGCAATAAAAAAAATTCTGTAATGATATATCATTAGAGGCTACTCACCACGTCGTGTGATTTATTGATATGATTGTTTATTTAACAAGAACGTAGTTAAATCAGAGATATCGATGCAATTATTTTTTTTAAACTCGTAATTCATGTTATGTTGCAAGAAATACGGTCGAACTTCCATATATCGAACTTCCCTATATCCAAATTTTCTATATATCGAACTCTTAGCAAATCTCCATGTTCATTACATAGAAAAACTGTTTCTATATATCGAAAAAATCTCTATATATCGAAATTTTTTTCTCGACATATTGGGAGATTTTATTCCACTTTATAATAAAATCTCCCAATTTTTGACGTTTGAAACAATAATTCGTGAACCGCTCATGAAGTTTTAATGGACTGAATAAATGCGAGCATTTCTTTGATGAACTTTCCGCAAAACTGGCTGTTCAGCAAGATATTTGTAGTTTATTTTTAAAGAATGTAACTGTGATCACTGTAACCACTGTCTGGATTATTGTTATTTTTTAAGGTATATAGTACTCAATAAATCTTTCACATTAGTTAATTTTTTAGTTATTAACTTTCATTTAATGTAATTCGTATATAAATTGGAAATGGAGTTTTGTATACGAAAATAGCTTTAATTTTAATGTTTTAGGAGAATTAGGATAAAACTAAGATCAATTCTTTATATCGAAATTTCTATATATCGAATTTTTTTCCGGCATTTTGCTACTTCGATATATGGAGGTTCGACTGTATTTGGTAAGAAATGTATTAATGATTATATTAAATATGCTTGAAAATAAATTTGTATTCATGTCTAGGTGCACGGGCATCCAGTTTTCCCATTGTTCAAAGGAAGATGCCAATAAACCTTGAAATCTTCAGGGTCTTTAAAGTTTTCGCCATAAGCAACATATTCACCTTCATGTCCGTGGTCACCTTGGAGTGTCCTCCTCATAAGTACCAAGGAGCCAAGAACATAGATGAGGGAATAACCAACATGAAAGCTGTATCAGCAAAATTGCCATAGTTCGCTTTAAGTTGCATTTCGGGGATGTTGGGGCCAAAAGTCAGTTGAGTGTACTACATGACAATGCTCCAAAGTCCTAAATTATTAAAGCGAACAGGCGAACCCTCGGCTGCGTATTCAGCTTAAGGGCCTCTTTACATAGGATCCACCAGCATTAGCGTTACTGGTATTGAAATATATTTAACGAATTACAAACCTCCAAACGATTAGCCACGAAATTGTGATTGGTTTAAAATATGTCAATACGACTAACGCGGATTCTATGTGAACAGGCCCTTATTGCGTAAAGATACGGCTGCAGTGTTTATGCGACACATATATAACGGTTGGGTCAGTTTATTGATTGTGATGATGTTGCATTTCACTTTTGTAAAATTATTTTTTCGAAAGGCCAGAAAATATTACTCAAATGGAGGTAATATTAAGATTTTATTGTTTTTTGTTGTATGGTATATATTTTCATACGATTATTATCTTATGGTTGGGTCGGTTTATTGATTGAGATAATGTTGCATTTTCACTTTTTGGAAAATTATTTTTTTGAAAGGCCAGAAAATATTACTCAAATGGAGGTAATGTTAAGATTTTATTATATTTTGTTGTATAGTATATATTTTCATACGATTTTTATCTTACGGCTGGGTCAGTTTATTGATTTTTTTAATGTTGCATTTCCTTTTTTGAAAAAATATTTCTTTGAAAGACCAGAAAATATCACTCAAATGGAGGAAATGTTAAGATTTTATTATTTTTTGTTGTATGGTATATATTTTCATACGATATGTATCTTACGGCTGGGATGATTTATTAATTGTGATAATGTTGCATTTCCTTTTTTAGAAAATTATTTCTTTGAAAAGCCAGAAAATATCCCTCAAATGGAGGAAATGTTAAGATTTTATTAATTTTTGTTGTATGGTATATATTTTCATATGATTTACATAAGACATTTAGCTCTTTTCTTTTCCGGGGTCAGAGATATCACAAGGCAAATAACGAACGAGGAGTAAAGTACAATGTCTGCTAACCTTAATTACCTTTTGCACTCTTTTTGAAACGTAAATTTATCTCAAACTTACGATATTTTACTATTGAGTAGTAGAAAATTTTGCTCTTAATAGAATTTACGTTAAGATTTGATTTCTATTTTTTTTATTATTGGAGATTCGTGTATGTCCGCTTCAAAGAATTTTGATTATGTACAATTGCGATGGAGCAGATAATTATCTGCTCCATCTTTTCGTGGGTCAGTATTACCAATCAAATAATTATGGATGCGGTAAAATCAAAATTTCCATTCTCTCAGAAAAAATCTTTTTCGAAGAAAAATTTCAGTTTTCTGAAATGCATATTTTATTATTAAATAGCAGAAACATTGCTCATAACAGAAGATACGTTTAGCTTTGATTTCTGTTTATTTTCGTTTGCGATACATGCATATCCATATTTTTAAGTACTTATATGAGTCTTTTTTCTATCATTTGGCGGAATCATCAAATCCATTTTTAACATAAAATGACTTCCTTAGATTCTCTTTTTTAAATATTTTTATTACAATTGTATTTTACCATTTTAAGGTAGAAAACATTACTCATTGCCGAGTAACCTTTCCTCTGTAATAAGCAACGAAAGTATTTGTTATAAATTTTCAAACAGACATGTGAAATATTTTAAATTTTCTCGTGTTTCCTTTTTTTCTGCTCTTGCGGGATTATCACCGTGATACAAATAACGATAAATTTTATTTAAAGCCAGAAGAAATTATTTTTAATACATAATATGCTAAGATTATATTTCTTAGACTTAAACATTCATGTCGATTACTACAATTTTTCCTACGAGCAGTTAGGATTCTTTGCAATCAGCATATCCAGTGTTACTTTCAGCTTACAACAAACGGACAAAGAACATTATTTCTAATATAGAATATGTTAAGAATATATTTCTTAGACATTAAACATTCCTGTCGAATACTACAATTTTTTTCTAAGAGCAGTCAGGATTCTTTTCAATCAATATATCCCGCGTTTCTTTCAGCTTGCAACAAATGAACAGAAAACAAGGTACATGTTAATTCTCTATTCCATTAGTTTTGCAAAAATAAAGTGGTGCTTATAAATTAGACCTGTCTCCTCCCCTGTGTCTTCAATAATAACATAAGGCATTCAATATTTTTAAGGAAAGCAGCCTCCTTCCCTTTCATCAACATCTATTCTAATGAAAAGCTAAAATTCGTAATTGAAAATCAAAATTTTTGAAATTCTTGCAACTTATGTTCTAATCGCAATGAGTGACTGTAAATCTATATGGTGTAACTTTGCTCATCGTATTTGCTGCTTAATACTGCTGTGAACCAATAGTACTGAATTCGCTCACATTAATGTTAACCTATGGAGAAAATTTGTCTACTATTTACAGCTACATATAAGGTATGGATAGTAAAAAAGGAATATAATATTTTAAAAGTTAATGCCGAGGCGAAGCATATTATAAAAAGACATTTAATAAGACGAACACACAACAACGATCATAATATAAGCGAAGCGTTTTAATAACAACCAACTACTACTGTTGTCATTCATCTTGTAGTAATGTTACAATAAAGAAACAACTAGTTATTTTAAAGTAATGCGATATGATATAAAAATGGACCTTACATACATAAATGCCGATAATCAAGTAAATAAAGTATTTTAAGACAGTCTGAACTTTTCTGCACCTTGCAACAGGATGCATTTTAGAAATTTCGACACCCCCCCAAAGGAATTTATAAGAACTTAAAACACCGTATTTCCCCCCCCCCCGAATATTTTAAATTTTAAAATATTACTTGCATTTAAGAAAAAAGAAAAATGTCCCAAGTTGTAAAATTTCTTTCTCTATTATGGAGTAGAATTTTTTTTTAATCTTACAATCCAAGTCGGCAATCCTTAGACACATTTTCTCCATATGTTAACATTGAGGTTAGCGAATCCAATACGGTTAGTACACAGCAGACTTAACGGTTGGTATAATCTTTCCTTCTCGCTCGCCGTGTGGAGCTGTGGTTACCAAATGCCTCTACGGCCAAGTTGTGGGTTCTATTCCAGCAACCTGGCGGTACAGAACCCACAACCTGGCGGTCAACGGTGAGATTAGGGAATTATCTCGGTTTCCTTATATCAGTGGTTCCCAGCCGATGGTCTGGAAGAACGAAAAAAGTAGTTCGCGAGGTCAGTAGTGAGGAGAACAGATTAGTTTTATAATTATAAAACAACCGCAAATTTTATAAACGTTGGTAAAAAAAAAAGAAGTCAGCTCAAATTTAAAAATTTCCAGTATTTCTTTCGTTTCCTGATGTTTCGAGGACTTTAAAATTTCTGTTCTCATTAAAAATCCCTAACGTAATTTCTGTGACTTGAAGTGATAGTGTCGCAGTAATTTTACAGCTAGTAAAGCGAATCCAAGCTCTATAAAGTTAATTAATTTTAAGTTTCCATAAGTATCAATGTTTATGTTACATTTGATATTGCTATTATTTGTAATTTTTTATAAAGCTTTTATCACAAATTTTTTGTTTATTCGGTAAAAAACTCATTTTTGCCTTTAAAAGGAGGATTGGTTAGAGGAAGGTCTCTAACGATATTTTTTTTCGCAAGCTGTCCCCGATCAACAAAATGTTGGGAACCACTGCTTTATATAGTTCTCCCATAGTAAAGAAGGAAAAAATTCCCCTGAGTGGATTGGCAAATGTCGTAAAAGACAAAGTACCTTTTTCACGTTAGGAACAACAAAAATCGCTCTCCTAAAAGGAACGGTGTGCTACTCAAAATTCTTTGCATTGGAAATAGGCCTTTTCTATCGGATGATGGCCGAATGGCTAGGGCTCTGGCTCTTGGTACCAAAGTCTGTGGGTTCGAATCCCACTCTTGGCATGGACGTTTGTAACCATTCGGAATCGGCTTTAAGCAGTAGGTCCCGGTCTAATTAGACCTCGTGCAGCAAAAATTAACCGTAGTGCTCCACTCCAAACCAAATAAACCTATTTTATATTACTCTAGTTTGAATGTATAAAGCCACAGTTTTCAAGCTGTGGCATGAAACGCTAAAAAACAGTGATTTTAAAATAGAATATTTCAAGGTAAACTTGTTTCCAAACCATTGTATGTGAATCAATTGACTTAGAATGGTAGCTTCATATTATTCTTTCCATTACGATCGTCCACCTTTCTTTTCATTGTTTTCTATACCTTTTAACAACCGTTTACCAGATCTGAGAGCCCATTTCTTCAAGTCTCGTGTCTCTATTATCCCCAAATATCCCCAACTGAACCATTCCGGCGATGAAAGGAAAAAATTCAGAATCGCATTCCTCCCTCATCAGTCATCCTTCTTTTTCAGCACATTACAGGGTATCAGGATATCAAACATTGGTAGTTAAGTTTAAACACATAGTGGAATATATTTTAATAACTACGACAATAATTCTTCCGTGTGAGATTTATTTTTAAAAATACTCTTACAGTAAAAACAGGTTTGTGTAACATATTCATAAAATAAATTGATATTATTTTGATACGAAATATTATAATCTATCCACTGATATGGAAGCTTAGAAATAAATTTTACCGCTCATTTTGAAATTGTCGTAGCAAGCTGAGAGTTTAAAACTTACACGAGAAACATAAACCAAAATGATGCCTAGAAATTCCCCACTTTTATTAAAATTTCCACACGTTGAAACCTCATCAGTGCAAAATAAATTTTATGTGTATATTGTTGCACATCATGTGTATATTGTTATGTGTATATTGTTGCATTCACTTCATTAATTGTACTCATTAATGCAAATATATGAATTGTAATAATATTCATGAATTGTATACTTATCATTCTTGGATATCTTTATATGAATCTCAGCTTTGAATGTCAATGTTTTACAGAAAATGTTCTTTATTGAATTGGATGTGGAATAAATTTCATTCTATACATACTATTTGTTTTTTATTATCTTCTGTCCTGAAAACACACACACAGTCGAAATCTTTATTTCATAACTGAGGCGGTGAAAAGTGTAAGTGATGTCAGTAAGTCAAGTGGTGTAAGTCCAAAGCGTTTTACTGCAAAAACTACAAAAAATTCCACTATAAATTGAACAAATTATAATTCGTAATTTATTGTAATATTGCAAATAATAATTATTAGCAATTCTACCATAAATTGAACATGGAGATTACATTGTTGCCCTCAAATAAAAAAAGTTGAAAATGTGACTTACACCACTTCAACGTTCCTTTCAACGCTTCATCTGTTTACAGCCTTTCAACGCTTCAACTGTTTACAGCCTTTCAACGCTTCAACTGTAAGTTGCCGAAACCCTCACTTTAGCCGCAAAGGCTATGACTGCAAGCAATATATATTATACAGTTAGTGTGAGGAATGTCTACTACAGGTACTGTCATCTTTATCACGGTACGTCTAATTATTGAAAATTGTGAGGTTGGTATATCCACGAGCTGCATAATATTTCTATAATGAAAAGGGAATTTTTATTTCTCTTTGAAACTGCGCTTAAAAATGGCAAAAGAAACGCCTCGATTTTTCGCCAACTTGTGCAAAAATTTTCAAGTACATATTTGCAGATACGATCATGTTTAAAAATTAAAAAACTGTGTCACGAAGGAATGCAGGAAGCTCACTATACAGCGATACTTGCAATACTAAGAGCTAGCTACAGTTTCTGTTTTGTCAGTAACATGTGAAAATCAAAGAAATGCTTTCTTTGTTTCAGAAAATAATACAGCGTTGCTGAGTGTATGATGGAAAACAAAGCTGTATAGTACCATAAAGACGTTAGGGAAAATAGAGCTCAAATGAAATGAATATAAGATCGTGAATTTACGTACCTAAAGAATGGCTCACTAAATTCCTATTATATTTTATTCATTAAAACTTTTCCATATTGGAAGAAATAATTCATGGACGCAGTTCATCATATCTAATGATCTGCCACATTTCAACTCTAGGAAAGTGTAAGAATAATAGCAAATTAAGAAGGGGCAATGTCTTGTACCTGTAATTTCAATACAGTCTGAATTTTTTAAAAAAACGCTTTTCATTATGAGTTTTGAATAAACTTTATGAATAAATTCACGTATTTACTTACTTATAAGGGTGAAAGTAAGATTTTTGGTATTTTCTGTAATGGTTTAATTGTTTCGAAAAAGTGAACTTACAGGAAGTAAAAGGGATACATGTGCTACATACCCGGTACATATTGTTACCATATCGGCTCAAACAAGTATCCGACGACTTCACTAGATTTTGGATACCATGCGCGAAAAATGTCCGCGGCAGGTACCTATTCCCTGAATCTTCTTCTCCTCATGGAGATGCTTGGGGAACTATTGCAACAGCGCAGTTTTCCAATTTTTAATGGTGTTTAATGTTCCATTACTCACAGGCAATTTCGAAATATGGCAGGACTTGATTAGGAGATTTTCTCTCACAAGTTAGTCCAATGCAGCAACAGATGCCATGGTCATGGCCAAGTCTGAATGACCAAGTCTCGGCATGTCCTCCGCGCTCACGCGTCTTTTTTCGAACTTCATTAAGTCATCTGGGCACTGTATACCCTGACAGCCACTCAATCCCATACACATTCTTCATATGGCGATAAATGGCGGCTCTGCTAGCACGTTCAAAATATTGATTCATTGTTCTCCTGTCTTTACTTCGTGATACCACGCTTTCTAAGAGCGTAAACACAAGATTCTGTTTATTGAAGCACTGTCGCTGATGCAAAAGCCTCACTTTATTTTGGACCACCCTTATAGATATAGAGAGCGATATAATTTGTAGTAACACATATCCAGAAGTACAATTATTTCTCTATTAAAAGCCCCCCCAAAAGTCCCTTGATTCATTGAATATCCCTTCAATGACATTTGAGACGTTAAGTAGGTAAGATCTCGTTTTTCAAAGTATTGCTAACTGAAATCCTATTATTTTTTATTCCTTAAAATTTCTCCACCCTGGGAGAAATATTTGATAACAGTTTATCATAACTTGTGATCCGCCACATTTCAACTCTTTTGAAGAGTAAGAAAAATAGAAAATTAAGTATCTGCAATCTCGTATCTGTAATTTTAATACAGTATGAATAAAAGAAAACCATATTGTATTATGAGTTATAAGGCTAATATTTTATGAATAAACTTACATACTCTAAGAAATATATAGAGAGAATGATATAATTTGTGGCAACACATACATAGTGCTACCGTTATAGCGCCATAAAATGCCCCCAAAAGATCTTTTATTTATTGAATATCCCTGTAACAGCATTTGAGATGTTAGTTTACAACTCTGAACAAGGAACTTCAAGGCCCGTGTCCTGACCACCTTGCTCTCTAAGAGGTTCTCATTGCGAATTCCAACCGGCACAACCTTTCTATGGAACGAATAGGCTCGCTATACTTATAATAGACATAGTATAAACAAACAAGTACTTTTAGTTGCTTGCATTTCAAAGCAGCAATTTAAAAGTGAGTGTATATAGATGTTCAAATTTTTGCATCATAATCCGAAAAAAAGTAGAGAAATCGCAAAAGCAACATGATAAATAAGCAACAATAAAATCTAAAAAAACTATGTTCTCTTTACGTTTTCATTTAAAGAGGGATATATCCATCTAAACACCTTCTCAGTTCCTTTATGAGGTCAGAGAGTGTGGGAAAGTGTGCGATCCACCCAGATGTCGCCCCTGGGGGTTCTCGGTCACAATGGAGGTGACAACTAGCTAAGACGGACTCCGACCCTACTGGTGCTATATAAACCAGAGCAGCACACTTCTGGCCAAAGCCTACACAGACTTGTACTGAAACCTTCGGTCAGGGGGTATTAGAAACAATGACAACAACAAACACCTTCTCAAGATGAAATGTAAAATATATTTGTAAAATTTAAGAAAAAAGTAAAGCACACCCATCAATATAAAGAAAAATCAAAGTATTTTCCAATTTTTGACTGTGTATGTGGAAGGGGTGTTACCTATGATATAAAAAATGCCATATTTATCTCATTTCTTTAATCTTCATTTCCCGCAAGAATTTATTTGATCTTAATTTTTATCAACTCATGGAGCCAAGCACTATTCCTAGCTATTCCTAGTAAATTAATTTTTAACACAAATGCGTGAACCAAGTGTTTCTAGAAGTTTTGACTCCACTATTTCCAGACCTCTTTGGATTTCCCAGGTTTCTGTTCGATGAACGTTCATAATGGAACAATACTATATCTATGGGCACATCTAACTATATCTGAAGGATAGGAGTGGTGAAATGTATTTAGCGGTAACTGGAAAGTTATATGATATGGAGAATGATCATTATTCGAACTTGAATGAAACAAATCCCATTCTTTTTAGACCGAGGGGATAATCAGGCTTATATTCACGAACTATATAATCAGACAGAATAGGTTTTTTTGCGTTACATTTAGTTTAGTCTGCCGCAAGTCAATGTATAAGAATTTTTAAGGACATTCCAGTTGCTTTAATATATATATATATATATATATATATATATATATATATATAATGAGAATTGCAGAAGTCCGTAGATCTGACCTAAAATCACAAGCAAAATTAAAGATGTCAAAAACAAGAAGTTAAAATCAGACTTCAAAGCAGGGACCCCGAGATATTTCCAACCAAACCCAGGTCATGTAAACAATCTCGGCTCTAATGGAAGAACAATACAATACACTCTCAAAGGAATGCAAACAAGTCCTCAGCATTTGCTATTGAATTAGATTTTCTACCTTAAAATTAACCTGTATTCTCAGTTAAATCTTCACCTTGCTACTTAAAGTAATAACTTGATATTTTCTAGTAATAGAAGAATTAATTTCTTAAAAGAGTAAAGAGAAAAAATAAAATATACCAAAGGAATTTAAAACTGTAAGAACAATTAAACACCAATTGGATTAAATTTCAGTTTGTTGATAATTTCACGATAACATTTGCAAAAATTCCTATGTTTCTCGTCGTATAACTAACGATTTCAGCGTCATATATATCTTCATCTTTAAAAAATGCTCTCATAAACATAGTTCAAAGAAGAAAATTGGCATATTGTTTTTTCATTTAATAATTCAGATCGGAGGGAAAATATGCATTTTATGAACATTAGAGCAAAATGATTAATTGATCATCTCTACTACAAAACTGCAATTAGATTTTGCCAAATTTGAATTGCTGACAATTCCGAAACGTGATGCGGGATAAAATAATTTGTTCTTTCGTCCAAGTCGTCATCTTTAATAGCTACCAGAGCGAACTGCTCTTAGTTTCGCCACCTCGTGAATACAGTTTTGCCATCCCTCATTTTTGACGAATCAAAAACGAGCTCAATTGTAAATCTTGCCACTTTCATCCAAGTCGTCACCTTTTCTTGGTAGCAGCCAACACTGTGAGTAGTTTTTTGCCACTTCTGTATTTTGGCCAATCAGAAACTTGCTCCTGTGTAAAATTTGCCACTTTCGTCCAGGTCGTCACCATTTCTTCGAGGCAGCTCAGATCGAGTTTACTTTTTGCCACATCTGAATTTTGACTAATCATAAACATGCTATTATTCAAAACTTGCCACTTTCATTAGTCTTCACCCTTTCTTGAATTCTGCGCAATCCATGAATACACTTTTGAGTTCTCTGAATTTCGACCAATCAAAAACTAACTCCTTCGTAAATCTTGCTACTTTCGTCCAAGTTGTCACCGTATATTAGTAGAAGCGAACAATAAGAGTAGTATTTTGCCACTTCTGAATTTTAACCAATCAAAAATATCCTTCGGTGAAAAATTGCCACTTTCGTCCAGGTCGTCACCGTTAATTCGAGGGAGCGCAGACCCAGTTTACTTTTTGCCACATCTGAATTTCGACCAATCATAAACATGCTCCGATGCAAAACTTGCCACTTTCATTCAAGTCGTCACCGTTTCTTAGATGCTGCACAAACTGTGTATATACTTTTTCCATCTCACAATTTTAACCAATCAAAAACGAGCTGCATTCTAAATCTTGTCACTTTCGTCCAAGTCGGCACCATTTCTTAGTAGCAGCGGACTCAGTGAGTAGTTTTTTCCCACTTCTGAATTTCAACAAATCAGAAAGGTCGTCCGGGGAAAAACTTGCCACTTTCGTCCAAGTCGTCACTGTCCCGATGGAGGAAAAGTATAAATAGCTCTCGCTCTAGTCATTCGTAATTATTCGTTTCTTTACCGTTCTGGTGTGCTTCAAGAATTATCTCGTAAACCTGTGCTGTAGCAACTATGGCTACCATTCGATTGATATATCAGAGTTCGCTAAACATTCAAGAAGTGAGTTTCAGTATTTACTATCATTGTTTTGTAGTTGTATACTATTACTTTTGATAAGTTCTTAGATAAAGTAGTATTCACTTTTAGCCATTATTATGTAGACTATCATTTAAAAACAAATTTCTTGAGTTCCTCTGACTTTAGAGAGTGCAGATATTAAAAAACCCTTTAGAGCACTTCTGTATCATACATAAATGTGATTGATTAATGTTTTAGTACTAAACATCATAAAAGTTTGAGCTGAAATACTATTAAGTTTTTTTCACTCAAGATGAAAATGGAAATATTCTTTAACACACTGAAATCCCAAATAACCGGGAGAGGTTTATCAATGCAACACTAAATAACAAACTACTTTCGATTAAAAAATAAATAAATAAATTTGGAATGTATGCCATTATTGCTTGTAAATTGTAAGAGTCAATACACGTTTATCTGAAAGAAATCTTATAATCGTAATACATTTTGATATTATTTTTATTAAACATTTAAATCATTAACTTCAAATTTTCTTTTTTTTTTTTGAGTTTTGAAATGTTATTCTCTTTGTCAGATCAGTCCTAGTACAAAGATCGTTTATTATACGTATGAAAATTGAAATTTAGACTTTAAAATGATTAATATTTCAACCATGTTTGGTTTCTGATTTATCTACTGAAACAATTTTTTATTTTTGGCATATTTTTGTTTTTATGGGTATAAAAGGGCGGAAGCTTATTTTCATCAAGATTCATAAATGTTTTATTTAAAGAATTCTAATTCCCTTTAAAGTTTAAAATAATAAATCTTTTCAATGTCGTTCTTCCTTCGGGAAAAATATTTTGAAAAATGTTTGCTGTAAATCAAATAATTCCGTACAGGACATAAGGAAAATAGAACAAACAAATACTGGTAAAGACTTAGATATTGGTAGAAGCGAACAATATATTAGCGAAAGATTAGGATATTTTGAGAAAAACATTAGATAAATACTATTAAAGATGGTAATGAAAACTTCCTACCCGAAGTAAATAGCCTTAAGTACAGTGAGTGTGCACAGACAGCATAAAAATCTTAGATACATCACAGAACTGTCTTTCTCTACTATTAAACTATCACAGAAAGATGTGATTTTCGGTTTTTTATTCTATATTATATATATAGTATATTAATCCAAATATATAAAAATATATTATCTTCCGTTTGTGAATTGTTCTTTAATTCCCCAAAAACGTTCATTTTAACGACATTCCAAATACCTATTTAAATTTTTTTTCTTTTTTTTCTCTTTTGTTGGTTGGTTGGCATCTTTTGGTGCACGTCCTCGTATTAATTTACCCTTCAGTTCAAAGTTTGACACTTCTCAATCGTGAGATACTGTAAATTAATTCTGTTATATGTGAGAAAATAGGTGGGATTTGATTCTTGGCATCGCAAAGAAAAATAGATTATTAATTTATTTACACTACTGTCATGGAATGTTGGAAAATAAGTGAAATTAATGTAGATTGATTTTAGTTTTCACTTAGCATAAAAATATACCGTAAGGATTAGCATTATATTTATTGAGAAAATATCGGGTACAGCGGTTTAATTTTTCGTATGAACAAACAGTTTAATTGAAAAAATAATTTCATAAGTTACAAAAGAATATCCATTAAAAAAAGTTATCAAGAAATTAAAAATATTAAATAGAAAAGGAATAAAGATTTTTGAGATTTCTCAATTTTTAAACGTCTTAAAAATTACAACAAAATTATCGTTCCTATTCCTTTATATAAACCTAAAAATAGGGAGTAGAATTTTTAGCAATTTAGGAATCCATTTTTAAGTATTTTGAAAAAAAATTCAGTCTCTTCATATTACTCATTTTTCCTGGTGAAAATATTTTGCTTTCATAATATCGTGAGAATGTGAATAAGGTAAAACAAAATTCTTCAGTATAACAAAAAATTCAGTAGTGTATAGTGCCCAAAAGATGGATTTCATGAACATTAATATTCTGATTTATCTGTTTAATTTGTAATAGCCTCTTATTTCAAATCTTAGTCAATTTTCTTCTTTTAAAAAAATTTTATATACATAACCGATAATAATTAATGTCTCACAATCCGTATAACAACCGGAGTAGTTATGGATAGAAATGTAACTAAAAATAAATAATCCAACAGAGATAGATAAAAATAATCAGAATATAGACAAAAAACAAACAGAAATCAAGCACTCAGGGCATCCACGCACCAAAGGCAAGATTCTGTATAAGTGCCGGAACTGAACCATAAAACAACATAGAGGTAACCGAAAGGTCTCTTCATCAGGGAGCCTAACCAAATCAGTTACCTCAAGGGGAACTTTCAGTATAGGATGCAGGTAAGACCAACAGACATCCCAAGGCCCCGAGTCCCCCAAGGAAGCAATTAGTCGAAAGAAAATGAAAAGACAAACACAACTTACAGTAAGGGCTCAACGCACCGTACATGCAAGCACACAAATAATCCTAATGCAAAGTCAAAGATGCATACACACCCCAATTCCGTAAGTGACGGTTATGGCAAAACAGCAACCAATTCTATCCTAGAAGTTACGTCATTGTAACAATACTACAGCGCCACCCCCATTACAGGTTAATCAAATGAAAAAATAAATACTATCCTAAACATCTTTAAAAATTCCCAAGTCTAAATGCAATTTTTTTAAACTTTTATATTGCCGAAATTTTTAGGGAAACTGTTTTTACTTAAGTTTTCCTCGAAAATGTTACATGCCTACAAAAAATCCCCAGCGTTGTTACATATGTTTTTTATTCTTTAAAGTTGAGAGTAAAAAATATTATAATAAATTATATAGTTTAAGTTGCTATGGAAATTGGTAAACGTGATAACCTCAAAGTTAAAATCTAACCTTTTATCATATATCCCTAGTTATATTTCTCTATTTTGAATTTTGATTTTTAAATCCAGATAAGTCGCACAAAGATTATTATCGTTAGTCCGGTTTAAAGTTAGCCCCTTTGGGTAGATTTGATTAGGAATTCCAAATCGTTGCAGTTAAAAATTATGATGTCATCAATATACCTGAATCCGGTAACATTATTTGAGTTAAGAAATTTAGTTTCGTAAAAATGTAAGAATAGGTTTGCAAATGCACTAGAAAAACTATTTCCCATAGGTATACCCTTTATCTGTTTAAAGAAACACAAGCCATTGAAGAGGTAGTTTTCAAAAATATTAAATTTACATAAATCAATCCAGTCACATTTTAAGATTAAAGTACTATCTCGATAAGCATCATAAATTTCTGAACAGATAATCATTAAATTATCATGCGGAATACTGGTAAAAAGGTTTTCAAAATCAAACGTGTATATGCTATCTATATTCTTACTCTTTAAAAAATGTAGAACATCCTGGTTATTATTTATAACAAAGCTATTTTCGGTAACCTTGATTTTATTTAGAATGATTTTTAAATAGCTAAAGAACTTTTTACTAAACAAAGTGTTATAACAATTTGTACTACATGTAACAAACCTAAATTTAGTAGGTACTTTATGGAATTTTATGGTAGGAAACAGGTAAGGGTATTTTAGGCTATTAATCTTAAACTTAATTTTTTTGCTAAAGGCTAAAATCCTATTATCTATTTCTTTTTTGGTAAGGTTAATTTTTTGATAGGTATTATTTGAGTTGTATTCCCTAGCAATTAACTGCTTAAAATAATCTTTACACATAAAACCAAAGTTATTGGCAGCCTTATCAACAACCGTAACAATAAACTTATTTTTTAATACTTTAATTTTACTGTATAGATCTTTGTTTAGAAAAAAAACCTCTTGTCCTCTATACAATACTCTTCATAATTCCTCTTTATATCCTGTAAAATATGCACCTTCCACTCCATAAAACTTTCGATAGGCCAGTTGTACTTACTTGCTAATTTTACTATACAATAATCCAAATCTTTAGTGATAGAACTTATAATTTGCTTTAAATTTACCTTATATCTTACCCTAAATTTTGAGCCCATACGTAGAAGTTCCCTCAACCTAACATCTTTAACAATATTAAGATACCCTGTTACAATATGCCCCAAATTTGGATTAACAAAGTTTTTAAACTCCTCAATATGACAATTATAGTCAGCATTAGAAATTTTTCCTAAGTTATGACTATAAAAGTTATAATTACAGATTAGGTCCCTTAACGTTTTTTGATATTTAAAAGCGATAGCGATTTTCCTACAATCTTTGATTGGTAATAATTTAGAGTTATTGTGTACAATAGTAGGTAGTTTTAAATGCTCGAAATCTTTATCTAGAAAGTTATAGTACAGTACTCTACCCCTACATCCCTTCCCCTCTTAGCATCCAAATTAGTCAGGTTAAACTAGTATTTAATTAAATCTAAAATTATTAGTTTTGTAAACCTCGAAACAAATTTAATTGAAGATAAATGATGTTTAATTACCCACCTTAAACCAGAATTATTTTGGTTGAACAAATAATGTTTAATTTTTTTAATGTTCTTAAAATCAATAAATAAATTACAAATTTTTTGCAGATCATCCAGTTTCAATTTTGTTTTTAAACTCTTGCTACCTTTTCCTCTTTTACCTCTAAATTAGAATGTATATAATTATACCTATCAATAACCATGATTTTTTTTATAAACGCAGTTAGTATCTAAATCCACCGGTCCTTCCCCGTTAAGTTTACTGTTTAAACCGTACGAAAATATTGTTTTAAGCTTACAAATATATAAATTTTCAAAATCCAACCATTTGTTTAAATCATTAATCTCATGAATAATATATAATTTAGCCTGCTCGAAGTTATGTACTTGTAGATGTACTTGTACGAAGTTATGTATTTGTAAGCTTAAAACACTATTTCCGTACGGTTTAAACAGTAAACTTAACGGGAAAGGACCGGTGGATTTAGATACTAACTGCGTTTATAAAAAAATTCATGGTTATTGATAGGTTTAATTATAAACATTCTAATTATAGGGGTAAAAGAGGAAAAGGTAGCAAGAGTTTAAAAACAAAATTGAAACTGTATGATCTGCAAAAAATTTGTAATTTATTTATTGATTTTAAGAACATTAAAATAATTAAACATTATTTGTTCAACCAAAAAAATTCTGGTTTAAGGTGGGTAATTAAATATCATTTATCTTCAATTAAATTTGTTTCGAGGTTTACAAAACTAATAATTTTAGATTTAATTAAATACTAGTTTAACCTGACTAATTTGGATGCTAAGAGGGGAAGGGATGTAGGGGTAGAGTACTGTACTATAACTTTCTAGATAAAGATTTCGAGCATTTAAAACTACCTACTATTGTACACAATAACTCTAAATTATTACCAATCAAGGATTGTGGGAAAATCGCTATCGCTTTTAAATATCAAAAAACGTTAAGGGACCTAATCTGTAACTATAACTTTTATAGTCATAACTTAGGAAAAATTTCTAATGCTGACTGTAATTGTCATATTGAGGAGTTTAAAAACTTTGTTAATCCAAATTTGGGGCATATTGTAACAGGGTATCTTAATATTGTTAAAGATGTTAGGTTGAGGGAACTTCTACGTATGGGCTCAAAATTTAGGGTAAGATATAAGGTAAATTTAAAGCAAATTATAAGTTCTATCACTAAAGATTTGGATTATTGTATAGTAAAATTAGCAAGTAAGTACAACTGGCCTATCGAAAGTTTTATGAAGTGGAAGGTGCATATTTTACAGGATATAAAGAGGAATTATGAAGAGTATTGTATAGAGGACAAGAGGTTTTTTTTTCTAAACAAAGATCTATACAGTAAAATTAAAGTATTAAAAAATAAGTTTATTATTACGGTTGTTGATAAGGCAGCCAATAACTTCGGTTTTATGTGTAAAGAGTATTTTAAGCAGTTAATTGCTAGGGAATACAACTCAAATAATACCTATCAAAAAATTAACCTTACCAAAAAAGAAATAGATAATAGGATTTTAGCCTTTAGCAAAAAAATTAAGTTTAAGATTAATAGCCTAAAATACCCTTACCTGTTTCCTACCATAAAATTCCATAAAGTACCTACTAAATTTAGGTTTGTTACATGTAGTACAAATTGTTATAACACTTTGTTTAGTAAAAAGTTCTTTAGCTATTTAAAAATCATTCTAAATAAAATCAAGTTTACCGAAAATAGCTTTATTATAAATAATAACCAGGATGTTCTACATTTTTTAAAGAGTAAGAATATAGATAGCATATACACGTTTGATTTTGAAAACCTTTTTACCAGTATTCCGCATGATAATTTAATGATTATCTGTTCAGAAATTTAAGATGCTTATCGAGATAGTACTTTAATCTTAAAATGTGACTGGATTGATTTATGTAAATTTAATATTTTTGAAAACTACCTCTTCAATGGCTTGTGTTTCTTTAAACAGATAAAGGGTATACCTATGGGAAATAGTTTTTCTAGTGCATTTGCAAACCTATTCTTACATTTTTACGAAACTAAATTTCTTAACTCAAATAATGTTACCGGATTCAGGTATATTGATGACCTCATAATTTTTAACTGCAACGATTTGGAATTCTTAATCAAATCTACCCAAAGGGACTAACTTTAAACCGGACTAACGATAATAATCTTTGTGCGACTTATCTGGATTTAAAAATCAAAATTCAAAATAGAGAAATAAAACTAGGGATATATGATAAAAGGTTAGATTTTAACTTTGAGGTTATCACGTTCACCAATTTCCATAGCAACTTAAACTATATATTTTATTATAATATTTTTTACTCTCAACTTTACAGAATAAAGAACATATGTAACAACGCTGGGGATTTTTTGGAGGCATGTTGTTTTTTGTCTATATTCTTATTATTTTTATCTATCTCTGTTGGATTATTTATTTTTAGTTATATTTGTATTTTTTCATTATGAGGATATGAAGCTTCTGTGCTATCCTCTATTGAAAATGTTTTATGTTTTCTTTGCAGGATATGTTTTAAGTTAAAGAGATTTAGCAGTCTATGCTTGCTTTTTATATTTTGTTTATTTGATTTGTTTACATTTTACATAGTTATGGATAGTTTATATTTATTTTGGAAGCATAAATTGTATAACTTCCTTGTATTCTTCAATATAGTGTTCAATATATTATGTTCATTATATTATATTTTTTAATGTATTTTCAGCGTTACTATTTTGTACTTATATCAAGTTATGATTTATTTTTCGGTACGTGTAAAATCCATTGGGTGATTTTTCTTGGGTTTAAAGAAAATTATCTTTTTTTACAAAAATGTAATTAATGATGTTCTTAAGTCTGCTATGTACTAAGAAAAAAATCGTATTTCCCTTTTCCTCTTCTTGCAGACTCTTATGGTGGGAGGAGTCCAGTTGACAGTTCGAGAATTCCACACCCCTTAGGACTGACATTTTGAGGGATTTTAATGGCTCTCTCTCTATAGGGGGGGGGGGTTAAGCGCTGCCCCCAAATTTTTTATTTAAAATATATTTTTGTTAACTATTTACAGGTACATAAATGGTGATAATCAAATAAAATTGGTACAGTCAGATAGCCTGAACTTTTCTGGAAAGCTCTACAGGATTAATTTTATAAGTTTCGTCCACCGAAGGAATTTATGAGCGTTTAAATCACACTTTACCAGCTTATTAAATTATTTCCCGAATAATTTAAGTTTTAAAATATTAATTGCATTTTTTAAAAAAAAACAAAAAATGTACACGAATGTAAAATTTCTTTCTCTATGTCGGAGTACATTTTTTTTTAAAATCTCTGAATCCAAGTCGGCAATCCGTGGACAAATTTTCTCCATAGGTTAACATTGAGGTGAGCGAATCCAAGGGGGTTAGTACATAGCAGCCTTAACTAACTTTTCCTGGAATATTTTAATGTAAACTGTATAACGATCGGCGTCGATATGGATATTTTAAATTTACTTACGGAAGAATAAAATTTTTTAAATGACGTGTTATCGCTGCATACAGAGATAAACATACTGGATATAAACATACTAAAGATAAACCTAAAGGGAGTTTAGTTATGATGCACGCCATGCAATAGGAATATTTTCGTCTCATTTCAAAACGTCCTTTGTTTAGATAAAGAGTTCTATAAGAAGATCTCTTCTTAATTTTTTCTTGTGCAATGTGATGCACAACAAATTATACACATTTCATTAAAAAAAAATTCATAGCCAGAATTTTATATAAAAATATGTTTGCCGCTTAACTGTGTAATGAAAATATTTTATTGGACTCTTTCAGATTATGCGATATACCTTCAAGACAAACAATGTTTATGTTTCTTAATATAGACAGACTAACATAACAACAACATCAACAACACCGTAATATATTTTTTAAAGAAATGTAGGATATCATACGTTATTTAAATACTTATTTACTACTTTTAGAGAATTTTAGCACAGTCGTTTAAGGATTTATAGCATGTATACTATGCCCTTATTCACAGAATTCATTTTGATGTAGAGCACATTTGCACAACATGAAATATGCTAAGTCTTATATTACTTGATGGAAAACGAAAAAATTAAAATAAATGGGAAAGAGAAAAAATTATTTAAAAAATAAAAATTAATAAATATTAATTTTCATTGCTTATATATTTCTTCTGTAATACCAAAATTCTATATGTAATATTCCGTGATATACTATTACACGTTTTCACAAAAGGCTTCGTATGCCCAGAATGATTGCTGGTGGTCTGCGTGTGTCCGTCTAATGACTGTATATTGTGCAGACCTGATGTAGAGAATTCGAAACAATATTTGCTACCAACTTACAATATAGAAGTAACTAATTATCGAAAGATATTTTTTAGACCTCTATAAAGGTTATATTTCCTTAATTATTTTTTTGTCATTCTCTATTGGTCATTGTTGTTTTATTTTACAAATATATTAATAATATCCTTTAAAACATGGATATCTTTATTCAATACGCTTTTAGTTTTGAATTGTCGCAGAGATTGAAATCACATGCAATTAAATTTGAGGAAATCATTACAAATTAACACTAAAAATGATGGCATTGTATAAGCTTTCTTTCATTAAAGTATTTACAGAATTTTAATATCTTACGTTGTAACACTTTTGATAATAGAATTAATAAAATTATATGTCTTTATACTTTTAAATAAGATAATTTTATTCTATATAGCATATGTTATACAAGCATTAACTTCTTAGAAAAATAATCTGTAATAAGAGGTATTTTTATGCTGTTTTAAATATAAAATTATCCGGATATATTTAAGTAAAATTTAACAACCACGGTAATGAGAATAATTTTATATTTACACTCCACATGTTTACATAAGTGTAAGCAATGGTACAGTTTATAAACCTGGTTCTATAGTATAATTTCTATCAAATTGATATCTATATTCGGCAAATAACTCCTTTGGAATTGTGTAACAGGAAAGATTACTCACTCCTGTCATAATATTCATTTTAAAATCTGTAGCTAAAGCACAAATATAATAAAAAGAATAAAAATTCTAGTACTAGCTCATCATCCGAAGAACTTCTATCAGTGCATTTTTACTTATGTTGAAATCCAGACTCATTTTTTTTAAACTAGAGCCTCCTCTAATATATAGTGTCATTTTTTACTGCTCGAACCTTAATCTATAGGCAGTGATTCACTGAAACCTCTGTTCCTGTGTTTCTTTCCTTTCATGACACTGAAACATGAAATTTTACTCTTAGAAATTCCTCCAGGAAAATCATCGCTGCTTGGAGGCAGTTCATTCTTGTGTTTCCCCTGCATTTTTTCATTCTTCGCTGGCTTATGTTGCTTTCACTGAGGGAGAAGAGGGGGTAAAGTTATATTTTATTTATTCCTAAAACTTCAACAAATGTCACTATCTGCATATAGTTTAAAAAGTTTTTTAAGTACACGAGTATTCTAAGAAATGTAAGATGTAGTCTTATGATGTTTTTCTCTTCACAGGTCAAACAGTAAATTATGTCTTAACTGAAATTAATTAATTATATCATGTTTTAAATCAAGCCTGTTGCCTAATGAAATATGCTTACATCCAAATGTGTATATATATATATATATATTTCCTTACGATACAATTAAAAATTAATTTTTTTCATTTAGGACTGTTTTATCGGAAATCGTCACTCCTCCATTGTCTCCATCTATTCAAGTCGATTAATTTCATGGCCGGCTTATGTTACTTTCATTGAAAGTCCACAGGAGGTAAGCAAGATTTGTTTTTCACTTTTGTAGAACAAATTTCCAAATTTGCGTATAATGTATTTAGTTATATAATTTAGCTGCTTAATTTAAAACATTTTAACATAAATCATTACACCTTTTATGTTTTGGGGGGAATGTTATCAATTGCAATTATGGCATATAAAGGATATTTAAAGTTGAATCCCTAAGTAACGATGGTGTTTCATGACACCCAAATAAGATATTTTAATCTCAGATTTTCTCCAGGAAAATGATGTTTGCGGGGATCATCCTTCACAAATGTCCTTTCATCCTTCGCCGGCTTATGTTACTTTCATTGGGGAAGGAGACTTGGTAAGAAAATTTTCTTTGTTTATTTAACTTGAACGAATGTCATGATCTGCGTATAATCCATTTGGATATTGAGGTTAATGTATACTTTAAAGAATTTGTGATTTTTTTCTCCTCGAAAGTGCCATAGTTAATAACATCATAATTGAAATTAATTATGTATTGACAGATTTTAAGCCTGTGACGTAATCAAGTATATATATTATTGTATTATTTTTAAAATTTTCTTTGCCAGACAATTAAAAACGAATTTTTTCCCATTTAGGTGTTTCTTCTTGGAAATCATCCCTCTTTTCTCTTAGATTTTTCAAAATGTTCATTCCCATCTCTGACTTAGTTCATAGAATTCAGCTGAAGGAACGAGAAAAGGGTAAGTATATTTCCTTTCAGCTTCAGGAAACAATTATCTTAATTTGCCAGTAATTTAGATGTACAATGCAAATGCTTTATTTAGTACATTATTACATAAATCGATACACTATTATTTTTTTAGAAAAAGTTTTCATTAACATTATTGGCATAAAAAGGATATTTAAACTGACTTAAAATGACTACAAAATGACTTAAATATATTTCGTATTTTGGCCAATATTCGAGATGATGACCATAGTACCGTTCTATCAACATATTTGGTGTACTGGTGTTTAGAAACATAGTGAAATAGATTTTATTCAAAAAATTCATCAACCTTGACAAAATTACGTTTTAATGATTGGTAATATTTTAATATAAACTCTCACTGTCTTAAACAACATTTCAAACTTAAAAGAACCCAGAGTTGGCTCTAGCTCTACTATTTGTTGATTCTTAGCTGCGTTTATAAAAAATCTCACGAGAAATGACTGAAATTTTACATGTAATTGCATATAATCCCATTTATTTCTTTTTACATTTCAAAATATCTATTAACTTTTAGTTCATTACACTCAAGAATGTTTCATGTAGATATGATTAAAAGAAATTTATGATATAGACATGACTTTGATGATATAGGCAAGAACTACAGCTGTTTATGTAAACATTTCTCAATTTTGTCCAAAAACTGCTGAGTTTTGTAAAAATTTGCTTAGTTATGGTCTTTTTTTTACTCATATTCGTATTTCGGTGGTATATTCCTGCGAAAAATTAGACAGAAATTTTTGCAAGCAAAATTTATGGAAAAAAAACTGCTCTGAACATAGTCGGATAACTTAATAGATTTTCATTTCAGTTCTACACGGAAAAACTATTTCCCCTCAACGTCAATTGAGATATAATCGAAAGACATTTGAATGCGAACCAGAATTGAAAACTCAGAGAAATGTCAATTCAGATTTAAGTAATAACACTGTAGAAAAGAAAACTTTATTTTCAGAAACGAGCTTTACGAAAGATAATTTCAATAGATTATTTGTTACGGATCTTTTATAGTTTAATTTATTATAGCTATGTTAAACATAATATGTGTTTTAATTATATTCTATTGATATCAAGATAAGAAACTTCAAGGAATTGAATTTTTAATTTATAAAAAATCAATTATATTAGTAGTAGTTAAATACTAATCATTATGATTAACAAATATACTGGTTCGCACGTCAGTGCCTCAAGAAATTTTTTTTTTTCTTTTCGGCAATTTGAAAATCCACCCAGGTACTACTGAAAATCCCAATCTTAAACCCAAATACACCAAAGATATAAAAAAAGTTTAAGGCGTTAGTGATGTTCAAATGAACATCATACTTCAATATGATAATCTTTTAAACATTCTGATATTTTGAAAAAGTTCAAAAATACCTTAAAAAAAGAAATAAATTAATTCAACAATTGGAAATAGCTCTCTTTAGAACGAGAAATGCATACACTTTATTTCCAAGGAAAAGAAGTACTACATTGAAGCAGACTTTCAGTTCAGTAATATTCATTTTTTTCTGGAATATGCGAGCAATATTCCTAATTAAGCCGCAATATTCTCGCTTTAAATATTAAGACTACTTGGCAAAAAAGTTAAGCAATGCGTCGTCGTTAGCAATAAAAAAAATGTCTGTAATGATACATCATTAGAGGTTTCTCACTACGTCTTGAGACTTACTGATATGGTTGATTGTTTAACAAAAACGTAGTTGAACTAGAGTTGTCCGTGCAATTATTTTTTGCGGTTTATTAATCCATATTATGTAGCAAGAAATATGTGATAATAAATTTATTAAAAATTACGTTCAATGTGCTTCAAAATAAATTTGTATTCATATCTAGGTACACAGAAAAAGAAAAAACGAATAAACCTCAGGGTTTTGCAAGTTCTCTTCTTAAGAAACATATATGGCCGTGGTCACTGTGATGTGTAATCCTCATAAACAACAAGGAAACAAATATGTAAATAGAATACGGAGAAGTCAAACTTGAATGCTAATCAACAAAACATTCATACTTTGCTTTATGTAGCATTTTATTTTTCAGAAAATTGTTTCTTTGAAGGATCAGAAAATATTGCTCAAATGCTGGAAATGTTACGATTTTATTACTTTTTGTCCTATGGTATATAGTTCCATACGATTTACACATGATACTTAGCTCTGTTCTTTTCTCGTAATCAGAGAGACCACACGGCTAATAATGAAAGTGGAGTAAAGTACGAATTCTACAACACTAAATTATGGAAAAAAATTGCCTATTACGTTTTAAAGTATCTTTATTACGTTTATTACGTTACGTTATCTTTATTACGTTATGTATCTTTATTACGTTTTAAAGTATCTTAAAGTATCATAGAATATTTTACCATTAAACCGCAGAAAATTTTGCTCTTAATAGAAATAACGCTAAAATTTAATTTCTTTCCCTTATTACTGGCTATTCATGTATGTCCGTTTCTACGAATTTTTGCATGTACAATTACGATTATCTAATCCTTCTTCATCAGTATTACCGCTTAAATAATTCTGGAAGCGGTGTAAAATTAAAATTCCATTCTCTCGGAAAAAGATCTTTTTCAAGAAACAGTTTTCCGAAATGAATATTTTACTGTTAAATAGCAGAAAACGTTGCTCATAACAGAAGATACTTTGAGTTTTGATTTCTGATTATTATCAATTGTGATACATGTATATCCGTATCTGTAAGTTCTCATACGGTCAGTAACAATTCTTTTCTCTCTCGTTTGGCTAGATCATCATATCCAACTAATAATAATGGACGTGGTATAAAGTAGTAATTCCGTAATGCATATTTTTCACATAAAATTACTTCTTTCAAAGCTCTTTTTAAAATCTTTTTTATTAAAATCGTATTTCACCATTTTAAGTTAGAAAATTTTGTCATATGCGATTAAAGTTTCCTCTGTAATGAGCAACGAAAGTTATTGTTACAAATTTTGAACAAGACATTCCAAAATTTAAAATTTTCTCGTGTTTCTTCATTTTTCTGCACTTCTGGGATTACTGTTATCACAGAAATAATGATAAATTTGTTTAAATGCCTGGAAACATTTATCGTAATACATAATATGTAAATATTATATTTCTTAGTCGTTAACCATTCATGTCGAAAACTCAATATTTTTTTTTCTACGAGCAGTTAGAGTTTTTTCCAATTAGAATATTCGGGGTAACTTCCTTTTTACAAATATGAACAGGGAATAAGGAAGATACTAACTATCCAAACCTTTAGTTTTGCAAAAAATCAATTGCTCCCATAAATTAATGCAATCTCCTACGCCGTTTCTTGCATAATAACATAAGGCTTTCAATAATTTTAAGGAAAGCAGTCTACCTCCCTTTCATAAGCATCTAGGCTAATGAAAAGACAAAGTTAGGAATTGAAAACCTTAATTTTTCCAACTCTTGCAACTTATGTTCGTTTTTTACAGAGTCACTGTTAATTTTTATGGTGTAAGTTTGCTCACCATTTTTCAGCCTAAAAGTTGATATCCTCTTTCCTTCTCCGCCATCCGTGTAGCGTTGTGATTTGCCCAAGGGCCTTCTCTGAATGCTTCTACAGCGGTGTTGTGGATTCTATTCCTGGTAGTTCGAGGTCAACGTTGCCATCGGGCCGTTATCTTGTTTCCTTATACCAGAGGTTCCTGACCGGCGGTCCGAGAGAACCGAAAAAGTGGTCCGTGAGGTCAGTAGTGGTGAAAAATGGTTGGTTTCATTGTTACAAAACGACCGCGAATTTTATAAAATTGGGAGAAAAAAATGTCTGTTCATATATTAAAATTTCGTGCATTTCTTCCGCTTCCTGAAGTTTCGAATAGAAAAAATTGCTCTTCTATTAAGTTTGCTGATCATTTTTTTCGGCCTAACAGTTGGTATCATTCCTTCTCGCCGGCCGTGTGGCCCTGTGGTTTGGCCCACTTGCATTCTCTGAATGCCTCTACAGCGAGGTTTTGTGTTCTATTCCCGATAGTTCGAGTTCAACGTTGACATTAAGGAGTTATCTCGATTTCCTTATATCAGAGGTTCCTAATCGGTGGTCCGGGAGAACCCAGGAAGTAGTCCACGAGGACAGTAGACATGAAAACAGATTGGTTTCATCGTTATAAAGCGACCGCGAATTTTGGAAAATTGGGAGGAAAATAATTCTGTTCTAAACATAAAATTTTCCTGCATTTCTTTCCCTTACCTGGTGTTTCGAGTACGAAAAAATTCCTGTTCTGATTAAAAATACCTTACGAATTTTCTGTGATGTGGGTTCGCAGCATTTCAGCAATTTTACAGCTAGAAAAGCAAATACAAGCTCAAAAAAGCTAATTAATATGTAAGTTTTTATAGGCACTCATGTTTCATTACATTTGTCATTGTTATTATTTGTAGCTTTTTTTGCAGTTTGAGTTTCTTTATCACAAATAGTTTGTTTATTAAGAAAATAAAACTCATTTTTACCTCTAGAAGAGTTGGTTGGGAGAGGATTCCTGACGAATTTTTTTTTCTTTTTGAGAACTTGATCATGATCAACAAAATTTTGGAAACCACTTCCTTATATGGATCTCCCGTAGTAAAGCAGCCAACAATTTCCCGGTGTGGATGGGCGAATGTCGTAACAGATAACGTGCCCTTTCCGCGTAAGAAAACAACAACAAAAATCACTGTCCTAAGCGGTCGGTGTATTACTCAAAATTCTTTGTATTGGAAGTAGATGTTTCCTCTTTTATATTACTTGATTTTGAGTGTATTTTGAAGGTGCAGCATGAAACGCTGAGAAACAAAAGGCATTTGGAATTAATGTTTCGGTACTGGAGCTGTAAACATGAGATTTGTAAGGAATAGATTGAACGTTGATTCATTTTTTCAGAATTATTAAAGAGTTAACTTTTCATACAGCAGTCGTGGATCGGTTTTGTGATTTTATAGGAGGAGCTTTATTGGAGGTACCCTTGTTTCCAAACCTGTGCAGGTGAAACAATTGACTCAGAATGATAGCCTCACATTATTCTTTCCATAACGGTCCTCTACCCTTCTTTTCGACAGTTGGGAGACTTTTTAATAACTGTTTACAAGAACTGGGAGTCGAACTTCACGTCTCGAGCCTCTACGAAGCTCACGCCTCGATCCTCACGTCTCTATCTTCACGTCTCGAGCCGGTATTTCCCCAATTGAAACACGCGGGCGATGTAACGAAAATATTTAGAACAGCAATCCTCTCTCATCCTTCGTCCTTCTATTTCATCACGCTACCGGTTGTAAGAGTATCAAATACAAGTAGTTATGATTGTATACATATTATATTATATTTTAATAGCTATGGCAATCTACCCATGTGCGAGCTGTATTTATAAAAATATAGTAATATCTGAAGCAGATTTGAGTAATATATTCATTATACAAGTTAATATCCTTATTAGTTACTTTGATACGGAATATTATAATATCTTCTTATAAAAAAATCTTCCATCTAACCTAAGTTTAAAATCCTATGTATATTGTTCCAATCACTTCATTAATTGTACTCATTAACTGCAAATACATGAATTGTAATAACATTAATAAACTGTGTATACTTATAGTTCTTGGATATGTTTAAATGAATCTTCACCTTTGAACGTGAATTTTGTATAGAAAATGTAATTTATTGTATTTTATCTGGAATAAATGTATTTAAAATATACTTTTTTGTATTTTATTATCTTCTGTCATGAAAACACGCATATTCGAAATATTTATTTCATAACTGTTTCCTGCGGAGAGACGACCGGTGGCGTGGTGGTTAAAAGCGTCAACCTGCCACGCCACAGTTCCAGGGTTCGACCCTGCGACTGGGTTAGATCGACTCAGCTTCCTGGAGTGGGTCGATAAAATGAGGACCAAGTTTGCTTGGGAACTAAACTCTGGTGCTCCCACGTCAGTTTGACCACTTGACTGAGACATATGATGTATGGCACCCCAAGCCCGCAGTCATGAAAGCGGAGATAGACACCACCGACCTTGGTGCACAGCGGACTGGTGAGTAGGGCGGGGAGTAAAAGAAAAGTTTTCCATTTTGTTTTTGCCCTTTTGCAGAAAAGTTAGGTACTGGTGGGTAGGTCACGTATGCAAAGTTTTGGGAAAAACAAAATGTATCTTCCGTCTTCATTTCAACCATGATTTTTAGCAGATTTTTACCATATAGTTAAAAATGTGTATTTCCGTTGTTTTGTCTGCAGCTCTTCGCTTTTTCTGAAATAAAATTCAGAAAAAAACCCAGAAATCACCACGAGGAGATGGCTGCATTGCAAGTTCCACCCGTCCCCAACCATCCTCCCAACCATATGGTCACTTAATTCCTTTGCTCTTGTAATTATTCCGATTTTACTCGGTACTCGCATTTGGTTTCAAATTATGGCATAGCTTTTCTCGACCCTGTTGGAGTTCTAACTAAAGTGTCACACTTATTTTCTCCACACACAGCCGCAGAAACCTCTGTTACTAGTTTCACAAAACGTTCAACACTTTGGCAAGGAAATTTTAGGCTTCCCAAGTGTTGAGCTACAGACTCTCCACTGGAAATCAAATTTCTCAAATCATTTTCTGTCAAGTAAGATGTTATTGGGGATTCCGTCAAATTACATTTCCGCCAATCAATAAGGTCTATATATGAAACTGCCTCGAATTTGAGTGACAGAATGTTGCAGTGTCTCTGATTCCTTCCTTTTATTCCTTTCTCGCTCGTAAAATCCTGCGCAGTCCAAGTTCTCGAATCAGCTGTCTGTCGTGTGTGATCATTGACTAGATTATTGCTTCCGGGTGGCCGAATTCTAGAGTGCCGGGTGCCGGGTTCCCATTATCTAGAGAAATAGCCATTTCTCTAGATAATAGGATCGACCACAGTCTTCAATTCTTTTTTAAGATAGCGGGAGACGTTTATTGTCTTCCACAAATTTCGTGGACCATCCGTGCAATATGGATTTAATTTGACTGTAAATCACATAGGTGCGTACACTTTTGTGATGAACTCTGTCAGAGTTTGAAGTTGGTTTGAAGGCTCTAAATAGCTAATGTATAGAGGCATTATTCGATTTGCAGTTGTTAGCCAACGTGCATGAGGCATTTTCCCAGGGTGCTTTAGTGACAAACTTGATGAGCAGTTTCCATTTGTGACAGCTTGACAAATATTCCGTAGGTATCGCTTTTCTGTGCTAAAATCCTTTATGTTGAATTTCGGAAATTCGCTCTAAATGACTACAAATCCCACAACTGGGAGGTTTTAACAATTTTCCAATGCTTTCCCAATAGGACCAAAATATGTATTAGGGCCACTCGTTCCACCATCTAAATGCTGCACTAAATGTTGGAGTGGCAACTCATTTGCGTGTAACTGGCAGATAAACCACTGCAAGGGTTTCCCAATAGCTTCCTCAAATTAGCGAATTACGACGGTTTTATAGCCAATATTAACGACTGTTCCATCGCACCCTATTTAGATTGACATAAAGGATCTTAACACAGAAAAGTGATACCTTTGGGGTATTTTTCAAGCTATTACAAATGGAAACTGCTCATCAAGTTTGTCACTAAAGCACCCTGGGAAAATGTCTCATGCACGTTGGCTAACAACTGCAAATCGATTAATGCGTTTATACATTAGCTCTTCGGGGCCTTCAAACCAACTTCAAACTCTCGCAGAGTTCATCATGAAAGTCTAAGCACCTATGTGATTTACGGTCAAACTAAATCCATATTGCACGGGTGATCCACGAAATTTGTGGAAGACGATAAATGTCTCGCGCTATTTTGAAAACGAATTAAAGATTGTAGTCGATCCCATTTTCCAGAGAAATAGCTATTTCGGGCACCCGGAAGCAATGATCTAGTCAATGATCACAGACGACAGACAGCCCATCCGAGAACTTGGACTGCGTAGGATTTTACAAGCAAGAAAGGAATAAAAGGAAGGAATGAGAGACACTTCAACATTCCGTCTTTCAACTTCGAGGCAGTTTATATATAGACCTTATTGATTGGCAGAAATGAAATTTGACGGAATCCCTAATAACATCTCACTTGACAGAAGATTATTTGAGAAATTTTATTTCCAGTTGAGAGTCTGTAGCTCAACACCAGGGAAGCCTAAATTTTCCTTGCCACATCCAAAGTGTTGAACGTTTCGTGAAACTAATAACAGAGGTTTCTGCGGCTGTGTGTGGAGAAAATAAGTGTGACGTTTTAGTTAGAACCCCAACAGGGTCGACAAAAGCTATGCCATAATTTGGAACCAAATGCGAATACCGACTAAAATCGGAATAATTGCAAGAGCTAAGGAATTAAATGACCATATGGTTTGGTGGATGGGTGGGCACGGGTGGAATTTGCAATGCAGCCACCTCCCCGTATGTTCTGGGTTTTTTTCTGAATTTTATTTCAGAAAAAAAGAGAAGAGCTGCATACAAAACAGTGGAAATACACATTTTTAACTATATGGTAAAAATCTGCTAAAAATCACGGACGAAATGGAGATGGAAGATATTTTTTGTTTTTCCCAAAACATTGCATACGCGACTTATCCACCAGTACCCAACTTTTCCGCACTAGGGCAAAAACAAACTCGAAAACTTTTTTTTACGCTCCGCCCTACTCTTGAGCCGTGAGTTTAGTTTAGTTTTTTAAGTTGCAGAGGGCCTCACTTCAGCCGCAAAGGCTATGGATGCAAGCAGTGTATAAAATACACTTAGTGTGAGAAATGTCTGCAGCAAGTGTCTCAGATTCATCATATGTCGGTATGTGTAATTATCACGGATGTTGAAAATGGAAAGGGAACTCTTTGTTTCCCGTTTAAAACTGCAAAAGAAACTGTGTGATGTTTCTCTGACGTTTGCGAAAATTTTCAGCAACATACTTCCAGATTACAACAAATGAACAGGGCACGAGGTAGATACTGATATCATATTCTATTAGTTTAGCCAAAATTCCTCGGTGCCCATGAATTAGTGTACAATCTCCTCCCCTGTGTCTTACATAAAAACATAAAAAAGGCATTAGATAATTTTAAAGAGAACAGTGTCTTCTCTGTATACTTAAACACACGGTCTAATAAAAAGCTAAAATATCGTTTGAAAATCTAAAATTTCGTAGTATAAAGGTCTGTGCAATTCCAGACAGTTTTTAATAGTGTCTGACAAGTATACTTCTTAAAAGGGTAATAATATAGCTTCCGAACAAAAAAATGGCCACATATGTTATCATAGGTCAATATCGATATATTATATGATTTATATAGAGCAGATATACAATCACATGGTGAATATTCATATTCTACAATATTGTTTGATCCCAAAACTATTGATTTTGAAATAATTAGACTCGTTAATTAAAGTTAAAAAACGAAATTAAAGCAGCTATAAATTTTTACCTTCATTAAATATTTGAAATATAATAATTTTTCCTGACCCATTCTTGTCTTATTAAAACAATGTATACGTGAATAAATGAAAGTAATTCCTCGTTTATTTAAAAAAAGCACATCCGGAAGTGCAAAAGAATGTAAAATCTGGCGAGTTGCAAGTTACGTTCAGATTTTACTGGGTGACCGCTACTCTTGATGGTGTACCCCAAAGTTCTTAGCTGCTATGTCGGTCTCCATCTGGTGCAATGTAATATAATTTATGCAACTTTGCTCTGCACATTTTCTGTGTAACAGTCAATATCATAGTTCCTGCTTAGTCCGAAAACATAACGATAAACAGCACAAAGTTATTTTTATTGGAAGTAAATCTTTCCTGTTTTATGTTACTCGAGTTCAAGTTTGTTTCCTAATATGATGTGTAGACTTAAACGCTGAGAAACCGATGCCAGGATATCTGATTCATAATTAATTGCTCAGTACTTGAACTGTAAGCATGAGATTTGCAAGGAATACATTGCACATTGATTTTCTTTAAAAAATGCTCCAATAAAGATTTTGTATACAGCATTCGTAGACCGGTTTTGTAATGTTATAATGGGAACTTCCACAGTAAGCAACTTTCCAAACCTGCATCTGTGTGATTCAGAATAATATCCTCAGATTATTCTTTCTTTAACGATTTTCGCCCCTTCATTTCAATTGTTGGAAGATAATTTAGCAACCATTTCAATATAGCTTGTACCCATATAGCTATTAAATTTTAAATTAATTTTTTGTTTATTTGATTTTTTTTATTATTCACTGCCGCGTGCCCATGTCTCCGGACCTCCGGGTCCGATGTCGAGAGGAGGCTGTCGCGGCGACTGGGCATCAATTTTAACGTGTGTCATTTTTAGGCGGGGCGTGTTAGCTTTCGCATAGCTAGTACCCGAAACCAGATCTTCAAGCTTCGAGCCGTTATTACCAAAACTGAACTATGCCGGCGATGTACGGAAAACTTTCGCAATAGCATTCCTCCATCATTACTCCTTTGTATTTTTCAACACGTTAGAGGACATGGGAGTATCCAACATCATCGGTTAAATTTGTATGTATATATATGTGTGTCTGTGTGTCTGTGTGTATTGTGTGTTGTGTGTAAGCATATTTATTTAGGTAATAGGATTTATTACAGGCACGATTGTAAAGTATTCATGTACTCAACATGCAAATGAATTACATGGTGATATTGACATTCGTTTTAGTTACATAAGTAAAACCAAATTGAACCTCCTCCCTGTGAGTGTTAGGATATTTTTTTAATTTGAATGGCAAAGGCAATTTCTTGTCATGCTTAATTTTTTTAAATATCAGCTGTATTTACAATAATTTCTCTTACATCTGAAGCAAGTTTGTGCAATATATTCATAAAACAAATTTATATCATTTTTAATCATTTGATACGAATATTGTAATCTACCCATTAATATGTAAACTGGAACTAACACGAGAGAGGTGAACCAAAGCGCTATCTAAAAATCTCACACTTTTAAACATTAAAATTTCAACACATTGAAAAATCATCAGTCCAACTTAAATTTAAAATCAGGTGTTCATTGTTGCAATCACTTCATTAGCTGCACATATATGAATTGCAATAATATTCATAAAAAGTGTAACCTTATTGTTCTTGGATATTTTCAAAGGAATCTTCATCTTTGAATGTGATTTATTTTACAGAAACTGTAATCAAATTATATTAGATCTGGAATAAATTGTATTTGAAATTTAATTTTGTATTTTATTATCTTTTGTTGTGAAAACACAGACACTTTTTTCAAGCACATATCTTCCATGTTTCGTTCACATCTAGGAAAAAATCTGAAAAGCTCGTTATATAATTTTTTTATATTTTCCAGGCAATCTCTACCGACACATCTTTTAAAGGCCCTCGCTGCCAGCGAAATGATTTTGGAACGAAAAAATAAGACTCAACACCAGCGGGCTCCTTTCTGTTGATCGAGAAAAAAAATTAAATAAAACTCTAATGTATCATATTATAAAGAAAATAATTTTATCAACCGCGTAAAATTTGCACAATTTAGTAATTAAATAAATATGCATTTACTTTAACTAGAGAAAACCCGACAGCTCTTGCTAAATGGCAAAAGAAAGGTACACGGTATCGAGGAAATGAGGCTTGCAGGACAGCAAAAAAACTCTTTTTCAGATAACTGTAGGTTAACGATAGAATATTTTCAGTCGCAATCGCTGTGATTGCAAGCCATATGTATTATACATATGGTCTGAGGAATGTCGGCCTGCAGGTATTTTGTCAGCTTTATTATGTAGCAGTACGTGTTATTATACCAAATGTAGGAAACTGACTGTATGACTTCCAATTGCCTAAAACGAAAGGAATTTCAATTTCTTTTAATGAAAAGGAAATTTTTTATGTCCCATCCAAACTGCCCTTTAAAGTTGCAAACGAAACCCTCCTAAACGTGCGAAAAATTTCAAGACCATGCAACCATGTACGATGGTGTTTTAAAAGCTCCAAATCTCTGTTACAGGAAAATGTAAAAAAAGTTCCTACACTGTCTTACAGCTACTATACTAACAGCTTACTACAGAGTTTCTACAATGCCAGTAACATGTGTTTAGAAATGAATCCTTTCTGCGACTTAGAAACTAATAGAGCGTTTCTCAGTCCATGACTAAAAAGAAGTCAGTATTTAACTATAAAGCCTGTAAGAAAATTGAGCTCAAATGCAAATAAGATAAGAAATTGATTTTATGCACGTTAAAAATTATTCACTAAAATCCTAATACTTTTTTTCTATTAAAAAAACAGAGCTGTACGTTGTCTTTAACTTCTCTTCGTTAGAAGAAATATCTCATAGAGTCAGTTCACATTATATATAATAATCTGTCATATTTCCACTCTTTAGAAGAAATGCCAAATTACGATAGGCAAGTGTCTCATCTGCCATTTTAATATACACGGCAAAAGCTTTTCACTTCAAATATGACACGTAATTCATAAATAAATACAGATACTTTCAGATATATACGAATATACAGAACGATCCAATTTGTAGCAACACATATATAGATATACAGTTATATGTGCTTAAAAACTCACCAGGACACCCCATATTGATTTAATATCCCTGTATAGACGTCCAAGAGAAGTTAGATTCCATCTCTAGCATCCAGACTTCGAAGCCTGCTAACTAATACTCCCGGCTATGTCAGAGTCTCTCATTGAGAATTCCAAACCACTCAATCTCTCAAAAGGTTCAAAGAAATATAAACAGAAAAAAAATCTAGAAGTGTGAGCCATTTACGTTTCCAGCTCTTTTAGAGACATATCCCCGTCTAGACACCTTCTCAAAAGGAAATGTAATATTTTTTTGTAAAATTTAAGATAAACGTAAATTATAGCCACGAATATAATATAAATGACATGTTTTCGAATTTACGGGTGCGTATGAAAGGGATGCGTTATTTATTTAAAACATTAAAAAAGTCCATATTTATCTGATCTATTTAACCTTAATTCCTAGCAAAAACTTATTTAGTCTTAATTTCTATCATATCTGTGACTCAAGCACTATTCCTAAGATGCTTATTATAGAGTATTGAACCAGTTTTAATGGTAATGTGTGCACCAAGCATTTCTAGACTCCACCATTTCCAGACATCTGCTTATTTACCTGGTTTCTGTAAGATGTGCATACATACTGATGACAATCTATATATATAAAACAGTTCCGTAACTGACTGACTCAGTGACTGACATAGAACGAACAGACCAAACCGCTGGACCTAAAGACCAGAAATTTTGCATGGCGATTCTTCTTACAGTGTAGGGGTGCACTAAGAAAGATTTTTGAAAAATTCTTAGATTTTTTTAAATTAAATTTTTAAGCTGTTTTAGTAACTTTTGTTAAGTTTGCATTTAAAATAACAATTTGGGGGTTATAAAATTTATATCACGAGAAAGATCGTAAACATTCCTTTAAAGTGAGATCTTTTTCGAATCTTTACCTCCATTTTCTGATTTTTGGTGAATTTTTAAAGATAAATTTTTAGAATTTAATTTATTAAATGCTGATCACGTGATTTCTTTTTCTGGTACAATAAATAAATTTATCGTCACGTGCATAACAACTAAATAGACAAAAAAAAATATTTTTTTTCTTGCTAATGCGGCAGACGATTGGACATTTTCCAAAAAAATATTAATATACAGTAAAAGATATTATGTTCCTCAAACTGTACTCTAATTAACTGTACTATATTCTTTAATATATCGTATTACATTTAATTTGAATATTTTCTTCTACATTATTTTGTCTATAAAAATATTTCTTACGATTTTTTTATAAATATAATTTTTTGTTTTTTTTACATCAATTGTATACATTGATCATCGAATTTATTACAAATATATATACAGTGGAATCTCTATCTATCGTTTTTAAAGGAACCAATTGAAATGAACGATAAATGAGGGAAAACGATAGATGCGGAAACATAACAAAGCAATATGATCGTTGGGACTGGATAAAATGAACGACACAATCGGAAAATAGATGGATCCGAAAACGATCGATCGAGATTCCACTGTATACATATATTTATTTTTTTTTGGCATTAATTTCATGCATTGACCATTGTATTTAATTTGAATGTACTCCGTGGCGAAGTACGGGTTTTCAACTAATATTATATACAAGGGCTTATCTAACTGCAGCTTAGTGGGATGTGTGATTAAATTAATGTAACGATGAATGAAAGTTAAACGGGATGAAGAATGCTCATTATTTGAGCTTGACTGAAACATATCCCGATCTTTTTACGTCTAGGTGAAAATAAGTAACGACACTTATATTCATGAATCATCAACAGGCGAATTTCTATCAGACAAAGTGCCTCCGCATTAGGAAAAAAATATTCATGAACCATAAAATAAAACAAAATACGCTTTTTTGCGGTACAGTTGCTTTAACGTGCCACAGGTCAATGTTACTCTCAACTATACAATACAGATATATTTAAATTCCTTCGTTTTTCAAATCAGAGAACTGCAGAAGTTTCGAATATCTGAGTTAAAAAATACAAACCAAAAAATGAAGACGTCAAAAACACGTGATAACAACAGTTTGCATTTTTCAGAAAGACGCGATAGTAGAAATACTGAGGTCTTCAATACGGACCATTTCAAAAACCTGGGGCGATCTAGTACAGCAGGCATAAAAAAGTTTGCAGGGACTATACCTAGCAATGACTCTCTCACTGTAACTTTAAACTCTACATCACTATCCCCAATAATATTTAGTTTAAGTTATTTATATCAAAAAACTTTAATTAAGCATCTTTTAAGGCTGCTATGAACTAACCCCATAGGATTCGCTCACCTCAATGTTAACCTATGGAGAAAATTTGTCCGCGGATTGCCAACTGGGATTCAAAGATTTTTTTTAAAAATTGCACTCCGTCATAGAGAAAGAAATTTTACATTTGTGGACATTTTTCGTTTCTTTTAAAAAATGCAATTAATATTTTAAAATTTAAATTATTTGGGGGAAAATCTGGTATAGTGTGTTTTAAACGCTTATAAATTCCTTCGGTGGACGAAATTTATAAAATGAATCCTGTAGCGCTTTGCAGAAAAGTGCAGGCTATCTGACAATACCAATTTTATTTTTCAATTTTATCAGCATTTATGTACTTGTAAATAGTTGACAAAAATATATTATAAATAAAAAATTTGGGGACAGGGCTTAACCCCCCTATAGAGAGAGAGCCATTACAATCCCTCAAAATGTCAATCCCAAGGGGGGTGAAATTCTCGAACTGTCAACTGGACTCCTCTCACCACAAGAGTCTGCAAGAAGAGGAAAAGGGAAATACGATTTTTTTTCTTAGTACATAGCAGCCTTAAAGCCACCTTCATTGAGTCAAGCTACCATTTGTATTACTGGAAATGAAACGAAAAGCGTGTAAAGGACGTTATTCAAGTGGTCTGATCCTGAATTCATAGAAAAGTACCAACAATGATAAAGTAGAGTTACCCATATGATAAATATAATTCTGTGCGAACTTAACCGAAGTCGTTAACATTAATTCTCTGAAAAACTTTATTAGTTTAATTGCTGACAGGAATCAGGAACGGCTGAAAGGTTCAGATTCTGTAAATTACGTGAAAGAAAATATATGATTAGCCAGAAGTTTATACTCTACAAACTCTTGTTCCGAGGAACATCATAGACATGGGCCTTGTTCGTGTTGCTTCCAGGCATTAGGTAGCGTCAGCGTTAAATACTTTAGCCAAATTTAAGCATTCGCTCAACGCAATGTCTATATATTACGTCCAAAGAATTACAGGTCGTATAAACAATCTCGATGAAAACGCAATTTGAACGAGACATTTATTATGGAACAAGATGTTTATTATGGACTTACATTTTATGCTCTCAATATAGTCTCAGTTACTGATAAACCTTAATACTTAATTCAGCCTAAATATCTGTTTCTCCAAGGGACTTCTGCCCAGAAAACATGGCTCACGATTCTTTCCAAACGTTATGATTAAATTGTTATTTTGCTAATTAATATAAATTTAAGCTTTCTCCTAAATCGGGCCGCAATTTACATTTTTGTATAGGACTTTATATCGGGTGGTCTCATTCTGTATCTTTCACTCCCATCTTTAAGAAAATGGGCAGGTTGGAAAGAACACTTTTGAGGATCAATGCCTCAGAACAGTAGTTATGACGGAACAGTTTTAAACGACAGATTTCGGCGTTACCACCACTTTGCTGCAATCAAAGCAATAACTCGGATACTTAACTCTCAATTCTTTCAAAACGTCAGTAGTAGGTTGTTATGATGGTAAGTAATATAAATTTAATCTTTCGGGGAAATCGTTTGATTTGACGATTAATGGCAAAATTTTAACTTTTGTATAGAAGTCTACGGCGGAAATTTTGGGACTGTATAACTCTGGGGTTTTTTTTTTCGCTCCGATTTTCAAAAAAAATTATAGTGATGGCACCGATTCAGTATTTACAGTGAAATTGGGAACACCAGATTACGAAATTTCCAATTTTCTCGCTACCGAACGAAGAAATACGGGGGATTCTATGTGAATCTTCATGGGTCAGGAGTTCCAGAGCCGCAAGGATACTCGATAATCCCAGATTTTTAAAATCCTGAGGAGAACGGGGATAAACGGTCTCCACCCTCAGTTTTCAGTCCTTGAGAAATATGCTCTGCCAAATGCATCTCAATACGAACACAGGGTAGCAAGTTTCGAGTTATTCTATTGCAAATTTTGGGAGGGTTTAACTCTGGTTCTACTGAACCGATTAAAAAAACTGGTTATTTTGGAAAGTAGAGATCCCGAAGAAATTATAATCTCAAGTGTCTAGAGGATCACTGCGATAGAACAAGGACTGAAAAAATCGACGGATCTCAGCGTTTCGGGCACTTTGCTGCATTCAAAATTTCGGGAGGGTCTAATCCCGGTTCTAATGAATCGATTTTAAAAAAACTGGATATTTTGGAAAGTAGATCTCCCGAAGAAGTTAGAAAATTAAGCGGCTAGACCATCGGTGCCATAAAACTGGACCGGACTGGAAAAACTGACTGATCTCGTAGTTGCGAGCACGTTCTGCATTCAAAATATCGGAAGGTTCGAACTCCGTTTCTAATGAACCGATTTTACAAAAAGTATTTTACAAAAGTACTTTAACGATTTCACAAAAGAGATTTTTTGGAATGTAGAGATCCCCCGAATAATAATCCAAAACGGCTAGAGGATCGGTGCCAAAGAACTTGACTGATCAACGGAAAAATATTTTAGTATATGAGTGTTTGGTGGAAATTTCAGGAAGATCTATCTTTAGTTCTTCCTCTCCGATCTTAAAAAGATTGGTTAGGTTGGCAAGAAAGCCTCACTATAATTAAGCAATTAAAGATGCATGAGGATGAGTGCCATAGAATAGCATCTATGACCGAACTACTTTAAACGACAGATATCGGCGTTTTCAGCACTTTGCTGTAGCAACTATAACTTGAAACTATAACTAAGCTATAACTTGAAAACTTGGTTCACAATTCTCTCCAAACGTCATGAGAAGATTGTTATTATGCTAATTAATAAAAGTTTTAGCTTTCGTTACATCGTGAGGCAAATTTCCAATTTATGGCCAAATTTGAATTTTTACCGTAGTGTTGTCGCCGACTGAGTATCAACCGTGACGTCAGATTATCGAAATTTCCAATTTTCCCGCCAGCTTATCGAATAAACACGGAGCTTTGGGGATCCTCATGGGTCGGGTACCCCAGAGACGCAAGGATACTCAAAATTCCCAGATATTTCAAATCCCGAGGAGAACGGGGTGATACAATCTCCGCCAGGTTCGCTAAGCTAGCGATCTCGCCGTATGACGTCATACTGCTGAAGACTTCCTGAAAGTCCTTCCTAAAGCTTTTTGTAGTCGTTGAGCAGCACAGGTTCCAAGTTACTCTTGAAAGCGATGAGGTCATCGAAACTGGCGTACGAGTATATTGCATTTTCGGCACCTTACTGGCAAATAGTACCACCAGATACACCATTAAAATAATAAATACACATGTTTCTGGTTATACAAGAATTATTTTCTTAAAAGATTTAAGAGTTACAAAATTTTAGAGTTAGATTTTAGAGTTAGAAAAACAAAATATTCTAAAAGTATTTATAACTGTATCAATAAATAAATTTAAATTGGATTACATTGCCTCTTTCTGTTAAATTCATGATAATACTTTTATAAATCCATAAAGATTTCTTTTGTTTGTTTATCGGCATATAACTATCCTTTCGTTGTCACGTATTTTTCATGTTTTGAAAAAAAAAGTTCTAATACATGTAGGCTGCAAAATGGATATATTTAAATTCAATAATTTAGGCCGTGGGGTAAACCAATCCCAGCTTTCTATGCTGCTCAAACTGTGATTAATTTTTGTCACATCTGAATTCCGATCAATCACAAACGTGGTCCGGGGGAAATTTTTCCACTTTCGTCCGAGTCATCACCGTCTCTTGGAAGCAGCCTTAACTGTGATTAGTTTTTTGCTACTGCTGAATTTCGACCGATCATAAACGTGTTCCGATGCAAATATTGCCGCTTTCGTCCAACTCGTCACCGTCTCTTGGAAGCAGCGCAAACCGTGATTAGTTTTTTGCCTCTTCTGAATTTCGACCTATGAGAAACGTGCTCCGATTCAAATCTTGCCACTTTCGTCGAAGTCGTCACCGTTACTTGGAAGCAGCGCGACCGTGATTATTTTTTTTGCCACTTCTGAATTCCGACCAATCAGAAACGTGTTCAGGCGTAAAACTTTCCACTTTCGTCCAAGTCATCACCGTTTCTTAAAACCAGTGAGTACCGCAACAAGTTATTTGCCACATTTGAATTTCGGCAAATCAGAAACGTGCTCCGGAGGAAAACTTGCCACTTTCGTCCAACCCGTCACCGTCTCTTAGAAGCAGCCCTAACCGTGATTATTTTTTATTTGCTACTGCTGAATTTCAACCGATCATAAACGTGCTCCGATGCAAATACTGCCACTTTCGTCCAAGTCGTCACCATTTCTTTAAAGCAGCTCAAACCGTGATTAGTTTTTTCCCACTTCTGAATTTCGACCAATCAGAAACGTGCTCAGCGGTTAAACTTGCCACTTTCGTCCAAGTCGTCACCGTTTCTTGGAAGCAGCGCGACCATGATTAGTTTTTTGCCACTTCTGAATTCCGACCAATCAGAAACGTACTCAGGCGTAAAACTTGCCACTTTCGTCCAAGTCGTCACCGTTTCTTGGAACCCCTAGTTAAAAACTATAAATAGCGCGCGCGAAAGCAGTCCAGAATTATTCATCTCCTTATCGTGCTTGTGTGCTTCAAAAGTTTTCTGTTAACTCCGTTCTGCCGTAGCTATGGCTACCGTTCGAATGTTAAATCCGAGTTCGCTAATCATTCAACAAGATGTAAGTTTTAATATTTAGTATTATTATTTCGTCGATGTATATTATTATTGTTGATGAGTTGTTACATAAAAAATTATTCACTTCTATCCATTATGGTGTAGACTATGATTTAAAAACAAATTACTTGAGTTCCACTGACTTAAGAAATTGCAGATAATTAAAAACCAATTTCAATCCATCTCTATCGTACCTTGGTTAGTCTTTTAGTACTAAACGTTAAAAAAGTTTGCACTGAAATGCTATAAAGTGTTTTTTTCACTCAAGATGAAGATGAAAAATTCTAATTCCAACCTACCGGGAGAAGAATCTTTCCGAAAGTTTGCCATTCTAGCTTTAAAATAATAAGAGTTAATAAACGTTCATCCGAAGAAAAACTTAAAATGAAATACGTATTATTATTTTAATTAAACCTATTTAAATCACTGTACTTCAAATTTTCCTTTTTTTAACATAAGTTCTGAAATGTTTTTATTTCCTCAGATTGGTCATGATATAAAGATCCTTTATTATACACATGAAAATTCAAATTTTGATTTAAAGAAATTTAAAATTTACAGCATTTTATTTATCTGCTTTTTATTTATTTATTTACAGCTTTTTATTTATCTGCAGAATAAATTATTTTATTGCACATTTTTCTTTTTCTGCGTAAGAGAGTTTTCAAGTTTAATTTTCATCGAGATTTTTAAATATTTTATTTAAAGTATTCTAAACCCTTTTAAAAAAATTTTAAAATTATTTTTTTTTCAATGAAACTGTTTCTTCGGGAAAAATATTTACAGAATATTTTTTCTGCAAATCAAATAATTCCGCAGAGGTTATAAGGAAAGTAGAAAAATGAATTAATGGTTAAGACATAATTGGGATATTTTGCTATAAATATTAGATAAATCCTTTATCAGATCACAATGAAAAATTTCTATCCGAGATAAGTAAGATTAAAATACGGAGTTGTTTTCCTTTGTTCATTTTATTTTTCGTAACCCCTGCAAATAAATTAACTCTTGATTTCAAGGTTTCTTACATCTGATAATATACATTCATTCTGCAATATGTGAAAAAAAATGGATATGATTATACAATGATTATTAAATGATTTATGCTACTGTCATAGCATGTTGGACTATAAGTGAAAATAATGTACATTCATTTAGGCTTTTTTCGTGCAAAAATGTATCTTAAGTGTATACAGCCTCTTTAATCAGGCGCTTTATTTTTTTCTTGCGAAAAAAACCACTTAATTCTAAAAATAAATTCCTGGGTTTTAAAAGAAACTCCCGCAAAAAAAAGTTATTTAAAACCTTGAAAAATAGTGAAAATTTCAAATAGTAAAATTATTTCAGATTTCTCTATTATTCAACAAATTTTATATTTCTTAGAAATTACGACAATATTATTGATCTTATCCCATGATCTAAAAGAAAATTGGAGTAAAATTTCTAATAATCTTTGAAAATTTTTTAGATCTATAAAATATTTTAATCTCTCCGCATTACTCATTTCTTCAGGCGAAAATGTGTCACTTTAATAATATCATGTGATATGTGAACTAAATAAAATAAAATTCTTCAAAATAACAAAAAAAATGTATGTAGTGCACAAAATATTGATTTCATGAACATTGGTAAGTTACAGTAAGTATGATATTTTGATTTGTATGTTGAAACATGAAATGGTTTCTTAGTAATTTTTTTGTGTCAGGAAAAATATTTTATTCATAACCGGTAATAATTAATGCTTCATACATGTTTTAAAAAAACCGTATAACGACACGAGTAGATATGGATATTTTTTATTTATTACAGAAGCATAAAGTGCATTTCTTCATTATATTATGTTAAAGTTGTTCTTTATATTATATTTTTCAACGTATTAACTGTATTAGTATTTTGTAAACTCATATTTTGATGTATCGTTCGATGCATGTTCTTTCCTATCGGTGATTTTTCTTCTGCTCAAAAAAATTATTTTTATTTTACACAAAATGAAATTATTAGTGTTCTTAACTAACTTTTCCATGTATATTTTAAAGTAAACTGTATAACTACAGGATTGGATATAGATATTTTATATTTAATTACGGTAGAATAAAACGATTTTTGTGTAACTGTGATAAACAAACTGGGATTTTAGTTATTATGCAAGCCATGCAATCGGAGTATTTTCGTGACATCTCACACCATCCGTTATTTAGCTAACATTTCGATAAGATCTCTAATTTATTTGTTGTGCAGTGTTATGCACAAAACATTATACATGCTTAATTAAGCAATTATGATGGACAGAATTTTATATAAAAAAACTTTGCCACTTAATTGTGTAGATGTTTTTTCATGCCCTCTCATATCATGCGATATATCTTTAAGGCAGGCAGTTTTTATGTTTTTCAATAAAGACAGAAAAGAGCCGAAAAAGATAAATAAGTCAACATTTATAGAGATATCTGACTTCCACTCTTTCTAGAATATATGTATATCGAAGTCACCCTCTAATAAAGTATAAATGACAATTTTTGCACTAGATAAATAACAAAGTTTATTATTCCTGGACACATATAAAGTGCAGTGTAAAAACAATACTGAGTAAAGACTGGTACAAAATGTTATAAACACTAAACAAGGAAATGAAGTTCAAGTACTCACAATATATGTAAAGTCAGACCAGTGACGCTGTACGGTAATCCACTATTACTAACACAACAACCTCTTTATGCCAGAGTGGCAAAAACTCGCTTATGCTTAAAGCGATCTCGCTATGAGCCACTGAAGGCAACTCGCATAAACAGCTCCAAACAAACCAGTCTCTTCCGCAATCTGGCTACGCGGTATTTATAGTAATGGTTTATGCAGAATTTAGCATTTTTTGTAGCTTCTTTGGATTTATGCAAATACAATGATCGATTATTTTTAATCGATCATTAGGCAGACCTTACACATTAATCTGGTGAATGGAATTATTACTTGAGTGAAACTCCCAGGCAGCTGAATTCAACAACAGCGTAATCTTTTTTAAATAAATGTAGGATAGCATGCGTTATTTAAATTCTTATTTACTCCTTTTAGTGATTTTTTACACAGTCTGCTTCCACGATTCTGCTTTCATCTAGAGAAGGTCTATACAACTCGACATGTGATAAGTCCCATATTGCTTTATGGAAAACTTCTGCGGGCATCAAGAAATTAAGATACATGAGAAAGCGAAAAAAATTATCTAACAAAAATAAATAACTGACTATTTTAAAAATGAATTAATATTAATATTCATTGCTTATATATTCCTTTTATATTAATAAAAAATCTAAAAATAACGTTCCGTATTTTTAGATTTATAATATTACACATATTTAAAAATTTATTTGGGTGTTCCGAGCATGTGGCTTTCTAAATACCGTATATTGTTCAGTCCTGATCTAGATGATTCGAAACAGTATTTGCTATTAACTTACAATCTAGAAGTAGCTACGTAACAAAAGATATTTTCTACCTCTATAAAGGTTATCGTTCCTGAATTATATAATTTTAAGGCAATCTCTTTTTATCAATGTTGTTTTATCTTACAAATATATTACTAATCTCCTAAAAAATATGGACATCTATATTCAATATACTTTTGGTTTTGAATAGTTGCAGAGCATGAAATCGCGTGCAATTAAATTTGTTGCAATCCTTTTAGATTATACCTAAGAAATGTGACATTGTGTAATCTTTTATTCAATCACGTATTTACAGAATTTTAATATCTTGCGATATTACACCAACGAAGTGTACGTCGGTACACTTCGTTAATGTAACAACGTAAAGTACCCTTAAATAATTTTACTCTTTATTTTATACTATAAGCAATGACTTCGTAGAATAATTACCTGTAATAAGATGCATTTTTTGACTGTTTAAAATATCAATATATTAAAATATATTTAAGCAAAATTTAAGAAACATGGTTATCAGTTTAATTTTATAGTAACACTTCCCATGATTACATAAATAAAAGAAGTGTTACAATTTTAAACATGGTTATTAAAATCGATGTCTGTATTCAACAAATAACTACTTAGGAATTATGTAACAGGAAACATTGCTTTTTCTTGTCATAGTATATTTTAAAATCTATAACTAAAGCACAAATACAACAAAAAAAAATTTAAAAGAAGAAAAATATTCTAGCACTAGCTTATCATTCGATGAAATTTCATCAGTAGTTTATTTTAAATTTGTTTTAAACAAAAGTGAAAATTATTTTTGAAAAAACTAAAGCCTCCTCCGATGTAAAGTATCCTTTATTACTGCTCGAAGCTTAATCTAGAGGTAGTGTTTGAATGAAACTACTGACCTTATTTACTTTCCTTTCATGACACTGAAATATGACATTTTATTCGTAGAAATTCCTCCAGGAAAGTGATCTTTGCTTGGAGGCAGATCATCCTTGTGTTTCCTCTGCATTTTTCCATTCTTTGCCGGCCTATGTTGCTTTCATTGATGGAGGAGAGGAGGTAATTATTTTTTTATTTATATTTGATAATTTTTTATTGTTTTTATTAATATTTGTTAATTAACATGAACAAATGCCCTTTAAGAAATGTATGATGTTTCCTTATGTCATCAAAAGTCCAATAATTATTTACATCCTAACATAAATTAATTATTTATATCGTGATTGAAATGAAGCCTGTTACCTAAAGAAATATACTAATATATATATATATATATATATATATATATGTATGTATGTATGTATGTATATATACCAGACAATAAAAAGGAATTTTTCCATTTAGGGATGTTTTATCGAAAATCGTCACTCCTGCACTATCTACTATTCAAGTTGGTTAAATTTATGGCCGGCTTATGTTGCTTTCATTGAAAGTCAACAAGAAGTAAGCAAGTTTTGTTTCACTTTTGTAGACCAAATATCCTAATTTTCCGGTAATGTATTTAGATATATAATTTAACTGCATAAATTGAAACATTTTTACATAAATCGATACACCTTTTTTATTGATTTTTTAAAAGCTGTCATTTACAACAGTGGCCTATAGCGGATATTTAACATTTAATCCTTGTGTAACGATGATGTTTTAGTTTACTTTCATGACACTGAAATACATATTTCACTCTTAGATTTTCCATCAGAAGAGTCACTGCTTGGAAGATCATCATTGGGCTTTCAATGCCATCTTCTTACGCCAGCTGATGCTGCTTTCGTCGATCGAGGAGAGCAGGTAATAAAATTTTCTTTGTTCGCGTAGTTTGAATGAATGTCATGATCTGCGTATAATCTATTTGGATGTTAAAGTTAAGGAATACTTTACGTAATTTGTTATGCTAATTTATTACTAGATTTTTCTCTTAAACAGTCTAGTAGTTAATACTATCTTAATTGAAATAAATTATATATGTATATTGACATATATTAAGTCTCTTACGTAATAAAGTCTGCATATTTTTGTATTTTTTTTAAATTTCCCTTACTAGCCATATAAATACTAACTTTTCCCATTTAGAACTGTTCCAATGGGAATCGTCACTCCAGACTCTCAGACTTATCGAAGTGTCTACCCACGTTGTTGGCTTGAGTTTCTTCCACTTCACGAGAAAAAAGGTAAGCAAGCTTTCTTTCAGTTTCAGGGAACAAATATCCTAATTTGCCTGTAATGTATTTAAATATACAATATAAATGCTTCATTTAATGCATTTTTACGTAAATCGATACACTTTACTTTAGGAAAAAGTTATTAAAGTTATTGACATAAAATGGATATTTGAACTAACTTAAAGTGGCCACAAAATGACTTAAATATATTTGGTATTTTGCCCAAAATTTAGCATGACGAGAAAAGCGACTTTCTGTGAACAATCCTTCTGGACGAGTTTCTATAACCATGGTGAAATAGATTTTAATGAAAATATTTATCAAGCATGGCGACATTATGTTTTAATGGCAGGAAAAATTTTTAATATACACTCTTCCAGTCACTAGACAATATTTCAAATTTAAGAAAATAACGAACCCTAATCAGCAAACGGACGAGAATGAACCTCACCAATTCCCTGGTAAATAAATGGCGTACCTGAAGCCCGCGGGACAGATATGGCACACTGATTAATATTTTTGCCACTTTTAAGACTGACAAGTCTAAATAATAAACACGTTAAATTCTTATTAACAGATTTTCATTTCAATTCTACACGGGAAAAAATATTTACCCTCAAAGGCATTCGAGAAATAATCGAGAGACATTTGAACGCGAACCAGAATTGAAGACTCGGAAAAATGTCGATTCGGATTTTAAGTAATGAGACTGTAGAAAAGAGACCTTTATTTTCCGAAACGAGCTTTACGAAAGATAATTTCAATAAGTTTGGTGACTCATGAATCTAGTTAGGAATATGTCTCAATCAAAGTGACTGTGTAGGGGCACAACAAAGAGCAGATCACATCCAACGATCTACAGTTAACGTTCAAGTAATACAAAATTGTTAGTGATTTCTTATTGCTTAATTTATTAAACATATGTAATTAATTAAAGTTGTGTTTTATATCAAATAAAAACGAAAATTAATTTAATTAATAATTTATAAAAAAATGTAATTTATTAGTATTAGTTAAAATACGATTAATATTAATAATTATAATTAACAAATCTATATATAAATTGAATGTATTACATTATATACTAAATTTATATATCTTACATTATAATTATATATATCTTACATTATAATCTTATTTATATATCTGTATATCTTACATACGTTATTTAAATACAATCAAAGCTAAGTAGAATCATACTAATATTAATCAATATGTATTTTATACTATGAATATTTTGCTTTTTCTTACTGATAAACTGATTCGCACGTGAATGACTCGAAATTCATTTTCTTCATTTTTGGCAATAGGAAAAAAGAACGTTCATTACCCAGGCACTACTAATATACTGAAAATCCCAATTTGATTCCCGAATAAATCAAAGATATAAAAATATCGAAGGCATTAAAAGAGTTATGTTTAAATGAACATCATACTTCAGTATGATGATCTTTTAAACAATCTGATATTGTTAAAAATTAAAAAAATGCTTTTAAAAAAAGCGAAAAATTAATTTAACAATCTCGATAAACTTAAACAGTTGAAATGAAATAACTATTTGTTAAAATTTATTTTTTCCAATTATTATATTTAAAGTAGACGTAATTAACTATTGTGAAATATATCATGAGAAATATAATTAGCAATTCAAAAATAATTTATTTCCAGTATAAAATTTTAAGCTACCTGATTAAATTAGAAGTTATGGTGTAAGAGGATTAAAATTATGAATTGATGTTTTTTAAAACGGACATTTCTAATTTAGTGAAACTGTCAAGAAGCCGAAATACTCCACTCTTCCTCCCTGGCAGCCTGCTCATGGAATTTTTTCTTTGGGAGTGCCGGCTTATGTTGCTTTCACTGAAGGAAAGCTAGAGGTAAGGTTTTTTCGTTTATTTTTGCGACAGGGATTGCAATTAATAACAATACAGAAAGTGTATCGATATTTAGCCTAGCTCGTTTTGCAATCTCCGAGTCATAATTGTGTGAGTTTTCTCAAATGTGTAAGATGTGCACAGGAGAATGGACGGAATATTAGACTTTTTTTTCAACATATCTTCCCCTACGGAATGAATCTCACACGAGCATAAGTGTGTTGGATATATATGCCCTAGGAATTATGTTAGATTAATATATTTCCATCAAAAAGTCATTTTCGTAAACTCTGACATTTCGTAAACTTTAGCGTACTCCTTTTTGGAGCTAAAAAATCGTGACTCGGGATTATTTGCCTTTCTTACCGCAGTTGTAACGAATCAATTTAACTGCATCGGGACAGAATTGTTTTCGAATAATATCGAGGCTGGTATTCTTAATTGCTATTTTAATCTGATAACGTGAGGAAGTATCTTTCTTAAATTCATTCCTCAAAACTATAGGTTAGTCTTTTCAAAACATAAATGAACAAATGTAAAAGAAATTAAAAGGTTTTGTTCCCCTTAGAATGAAAAGTGCATACACTTTATTTCCAAGGAAAAGCAGGACATTGACACAGACTTTCAGTTCCCTAATATTTTTTTTTTCTGGAAGATACAAACCAACATTTTAGGAGGAAATTGCTGAAAATAGTTAATATCTGTCCTTTCATATTTCTTTTTGACATTCAATACCTGCAGCCAAACTATTTTATAAGATCAAAGCCATCATTATAGACATCTTGAAGAAGTAATATTCTTAAGCCACAACATTATCGCTTTGAATTTTAAGACTACTTGGTGAAAAAGTTGAGCAATGCGTCATACTAGCAAAATAAAAAAAAATTCTGTAATGATACATCATTAGAGACTTCTTACCACGTCGTGTGATTTATTAACATGGTTGTTTATTTTACAAAAACGTATTTAAATCAGACATATCGGTGCAGTTATTTATTGTAAACTCGTAATCCAAATTATGTTGCAAGAAATATTTGGTAATAAATTTATTAATTATTATGTTAAATATGCTTGAAAATAAATTTGTATTCACGTTTAGGTGCACGGGCATCCAGTTTTCCCGTTTTTCAAGAGGAAAACCCTATAAACCTTGAAATCATCAGGGTTTTCACAAGCAACATATTCACCTTCATGGCCGTGGTCACCTTGGTGTGTTCTCCTCATAAACACCGAGGAGCCAAGAAGATAGACAAGGGAGGAATCAAAGGATAATCAACAAAGGATAATCATCAAAAGGATCGTAGTTTACTTTACGTTGCATTTCGGGGACGGTGGGGCTAAAAGTCGGTAGTATGGACTACTTGACACAGCTCCTAAGTCCTAAATTGTTAGAGTAAACAGGCGGACCCTCGGCTGTGTATTTAGCATTAGGGTCTGTTCACAGAGAATCCGTATTTTTTAATAGCGTTAGCGTTACTCGTATTGAAATATACTTAACCAATTACAAACCTCCAAACGATTAACCACGAAATTGTTAAGGCCTGTGATTGGTTTAAAATATGTCAATACGAGTAACGCCGACTCTGACGGATTCTATGTGAACAGACCCATATTGCGTAAAAATGCGGCTGCAGTGCTTGTGCGACACATATGTAACGGTTGGGTCAGTTTATTGATTGTCATAATGTTCATTTCACTTTTGGAAAATTAATTTTCGGAAAGGCCAGAAAATATTACTCAAATGGAGGTAATATTAAGATTTTATTATTTTTTGTTGTATGGTATATATTTTCATACGATTTTTATCTTACGGCTGGGTCGGTTTATTGATTTTGATAATGTTGCTTTTCCTTTTTTGGAAAATTATTTCTTTGAAAGTCCAGAAAATATCACTCAAATGGAGGAAATGTTAAGATTTTATTAATTTTTGTTGTATGGTATGTATTTTCATACGATTTACATATGATATTTAGCTCTCTTCTTTTCCGGGATCAGAGATATTGCACGGCTTATAATGTATATGTATTGAAGTACAAATTCCACTACCTTTAATAAACCCTGATTTGTATTTTGCACTATTTTTTAAACGTAAGATTATCACAAACATACGATATTTTACTATTAAACAGTAGAAAGTTTTGCTCTTAATAGAAGTTACGTTAAAAGTTAATTTCTTTTCCTTATTACTGGCTATTCATGTATGCCCGTTTCTACGAAATTTTATATGTGCAATTACGATTATCTATCCCTTCTTCACCAGTATTACCACTCAAGTAATTATGGACGCGGTAAACAGTTAAATTTCCATCCTCCCGGAAAAAGATCTGTTTCGAAGAAACAGTTTTCGGAAATGAATATTTTACTGTTAAATAGCAGAAAACGTTGCTCATAACAGAAGATACTTTCATCTTTTATTTCTGATTACCGTCATTTGTGATACGTGCATGTCCATCCGTATCTGTAAGTTCTCATACGGGCAGTTACGATTCGTTATTCTCTTGTTTTGCGGTATCATCCTATCCAACAATCAATAATAGACGTGGTATAAAGTAGTAATTTCGTAATTCATATTTACATTTATACAAAGTAAAATAACTTATCAAAAAGCTCTTTTTAAAATATATTTTTATAAAAAGCATATTTTACCATTTTAATGTAGAAAATTTCACTCATAGGCGAGAAACGTTTCCTCTCTAATGAGCAACGAAAGTTATTGTTATAATTTTTGAACCAAACATGCCATATATTTGATATTTTTCTCGTGTTTCTTCTTTTTCTGCTCTTGCGGGATTATCATTATGACCCAAATAATGATAAATTTCGTTTAAATACCTGAAAACATTTAGCCTAATAAACAATATTATAAGATTATATTTCTTAAGCATTAACCACTCATATCGAAAACTACATTTTTTTCTACGAGCAGTTAGGGTTCTTTGAAATCAGCATATCAAGGGCTACTTTCAGCTTACAACAACTGAACAGGCCACGAGGTTGTTAATAATTTTCTATTCCAAAAGTTTTGCAAAATTCTCAATTGCCCCCATAAAATAGTGCATTCTCCTCCCCCGTTTCTTGCATAACGACATAAGGCAATCATTAATTTTAACGAAAGCAGTCTCCTTCCCTTTCATCAACATCTAGGCTAATGTTAAGAATTGCAAATCTAAATTTTTGTAATTCTCGCAACTTATGTTCTAATGTTAGTGAGTGACTGTTAATCTTTATGGTGTAACTGTGCTCATCATATTTTCTGCTTAATAATTGGTATTATCTTTTGTTCTCGCCGGCCTTGTGGCGCTGTGGTTTGGCCCACGGACATTCTCCGGACGCCTCTACAAGCGAAGTTGGGGGTTCTATTCTCGGTAATTCGAGGCCCAACGTTGACATTAGGGAGTTATCTCGGTTTTCTTATATCAAAGGTTCAAAACAGGTGGTCTGGGGAAAGAAGTAGTCCACGAGGTGAGTAAAGATGAAGACAGATTGATTTCATCGTTATAAAACGACCGCAAATTTTAAAATATTGGGAGAAAAAAAAATTCTGTTCTAAACATAAAATGTTCCTGTATTTCTCTCGTCCCCTGATGAACGAGAAAATTCCTGTTCTCATTAAAAATCCCTGACGTATTTTCTGAGACGTAGAGTCGCAGCAATTTTAAAACTAATAAAGCAAATACAAGCTCAAAAATGCTAATTAATTTGTAAGTTTTCAGAGGCACTTATGTTTATGTTACATTTTTTATTGTTATTTTTTGTAGCTTTTTGTAAAATTTATTTACAAAAAATTAAATATTATTTGTAAAATCAAAACATAATAAAATTTACTTATTATATTTTATTATTAAAAATAGCTTTTTTATTCAGAAAATAAAACTCATTTTTGCCCTTTTGCCTCTAAAAGGGAATTGGGAGAGGGGTCTAAAATTGGTTGGGAGGGCGTCTCAGACGATTTTTTGGGGGGTGAGGGGGACAAGTGTCCCTGATCAACAAAATGTTAGGAACCACTGCATTATACGTTTCTCCCATAGTAAAGCAGCCAAATATTTCCCGGTGTGGATTTGCAAATGTCGTAAAAGACAATGTCCCCCTTTCGCGTTGGAATGATAACAAAAATCACTATCCTAAAATGGACGGTGTACTACTCAAAATTATTTTTATTGGAAGTAGATCTTTCCTCTTTTATTTCCCTGTTTTTATTAACTTGCTTTCTTGTTTGTTTGTGTGTTTGTCCCTTACAAATCTTGCAATCGATTTTTAACTAACTTCTCGACTAGCTAGACATTTGAAACTTTTAGAATAGCTCAGAACATGATGACAATGCATTTTTTAATACTTTTAGCCATCTTTAAGCATAATTAAATTAATTTTCAGTTATTTTCAGTTAATTTTGGTTTGTAGACTGGTGCAGCCATCTATCGGGCGGAACGGGAAAGAAAAGTTAAACGCAAGTTCACTTCCAATTAACTTCGTTTTCTTTCAAGTTGGTGAGATAATTCATCAAAAAAAATTTTAAAAAGTATTTATTAATACATAGAATTGTCAAGTTTATATGATTCAACAGAAAATTTAAAAACATGGTATATAAAAAATTCTTTTTATCTTGTAATTATATTACTTGAGTTTGAGTGTATTTTCAAGCTGTAGCATTAAATGCTCAGAAATAGTGATTTTAAAATAACAGATTGCCAGGAAACCTTGTTTCAAAACCTGTGTATATGAATCAATTGTCTCTGAATGATAGCCTCGTATCATTCTTTCCATTACGGTCCTCCATCGTACTTTTCAATGGTCTCGAGACCTTTTAAACAACCGTTTACCAAATCTGGGAGTCGAGCCCTCTTCTTCCTGTCTCGAGCCTGTATTATCCCCATTTGAACCATACCGGCGATGTAAAGAAAACTTTCAGGTCAGCAATCCCTCCCCCATCTTTTCTCCTTCAGTTTCCACGCGTTACAGGCGATAAGAGTATCAAATACAAGTAGTTAAGTTTGTATACATATTAGACTACATTTTAATAGCTATGGCAATCTACCCATGTGTGAGTTGCATTTATAAAAAATATATATATAGCTGAAGCAGGTTTGTACAATATATTCATAAAACAAGTTAATAACCTTATTAATCATTTTGATACGGAATATTATAATCTTTCCATTGATATGGAATCTTAGAGATAAATTTTACCTCTCTTGTCCATTGTCATAGTGAGCTGAAAAGTTTAGAACAAACATGAGAAACAAACCAAAACACGTATCTACAAAATTAACACTTTTTACAAACCTTCTCTCTCTTTTCCATTGTCATAGTGAGCTAAAAGTTTAGAACAAACACGAGAAACAAACCAAAACACGTATCTACAAAGTTCACACTTTTTACAAACTTTCTCTCTCTTTTCCATTGTCATACTGAGCTGAGAATTTAGAACAAACACGAGAAACAAACCAAAACATGTATCTCTTTTTACAAACTTTCCAAGTATTGAAACACCTTCAGTCAAACCTAAATTTAAAATCAAGTGTACATTGATGTAATCATTTCATTAATTATACTCATTAACTGCATGTAAATGAATTGTAATAATATTCATAAATTGTGTATACTTATAGTTCTTGGATATGTTTAAATGACTCTTCATCTTTGAATGTATATTTCGTACAGAAAATGTAATTTATTGTATTTCATCTGGATTAAATTGTATTTAAAATATACTTTTTTTGTATTTCATCGCTTTCTGTCATGAAAACACCCATAATCGAATACGTTATTTCATAACTGTAAGTTGCCGAATGCTTCACATCAGCCGCAAAGGCTATGGATGCAAGCAATATATATTATACAATTAGTGTGAGGAATGTCTGTTGCAGGTACTATCTCAATTTTATTATGTATCGATACTTGTAATTTTTATAAATGTTGAAAATGGACAGTATTTCTCCGAATTATATAATATTACTAGAATAAATAGGAAATGTTTATGTCTTGTTAAAGCTGTCTTTGAAAACGCCAAAGGGAATCTAATTTTTCTCCTTCTTGTTCGAAAACTTTCAAGAGCATATTTCCAGGTACGATCATTAAGGATGCGTAATTTTCGTATTTACGAAATGGATGCGAATAAATGCGAAAATTGCCGATATGAGCGAATAAATACGAAAATTATTTTTTTACAACTTTTCGTCGAAAACTCGTTGATAAACGGCTTTTTAAGCGAAATTAGATAATAATAGTAATAATTTATTAGCTTAATTGCTTAAGTAAGACCATTCGCGGACTTTAACTGACAAATCTCACTCTCCTCCGGATTTGCTCCAAATTTCACCCGGGCGGTTTGTCCTTACCAGAGTCGAACCTAAAAATCCAACTGTAAAAATCAACCACCAAATTTTGAGGGACAATTTAGTAGATTTAAAATGTCTATTGAGCGCCAATGTCGAGGGTATTTCAGCTACATAAGGAATCAACCAAGAGACTCCTGTTGATGTTATACAGATTTTAGTTACAACGAAATGCCGCTACCTTAACTTTGCAAAGGCAGCTAGCTATACAAAGCCTCTATAGTCCCGTTAACAGAGTAAATGCTGAGATATTTTAGTATGTACAATATAGTAATTAATGACAGAAGGCAAAGACTTAAGGAACAGAATGTGGAGACTACTACAATGTTAGCTTTTAGCTAACCTTTAACTAAGGATTTTGAAACTTACCTATCCAAATAAGTAAAATTGTAATTGTTTTTAATAAATGCGAAATTTTTGGATTTATATATTTTTTTGCGAATAAATGCGAAATTTTATATAGTGTATTTTTTGTTGCAAAATTTCGATATTTTTATGCGAAATTTACGTATCACTAACGATCATGTTTTAAACGTTCAAAAGTATGTCCTCCAAGTTCTCAAATTCACCTCTGGAGGTGCGGGGTCAAGTGTTCCGGTCTCGTCACTTGACTCGGTTCAAAATTACGGGACCGGTCATTTAGCTAAGTCGGACTCCGACCCTTGTGGTGCCAATTCAAAACAGGAGCCGCCCCTTTCAGCCCATTAGCCTATTAGGACCTGGTGAATGGAACCTCCAACTAGAGGACATTAGCAACAACAGCAACGTTCAAAACTGTGTCACAAGAGAATGCAGAAAGTACTCTGTACTGTCTCCCAGATACTATACTGACAGGTTACTAAACTGTTTCTATACTGTCAGTAACGTGTGTAGAGAAATAAATGTTTTCGGGGATTGAGAAGGTAATATAGCGTTGTTGAGTCTACGATGGAAAAGAATGCTGCATAACACAATAAAGTCCGTATAAAAGTATAGCTCGGAAGCAAAACAGGTAAGATCGCGTTTTTAAAGAACTGCTTACAAAATCCTTTTATTTTTTATGTATTAAAACTTCTCCACTTTGGGAGAAATATTTGATGGAAGCGGTATATCATATCTAGTTATCTGCCAACTTTGGATTGTTCGGAAGAGTAAGAAAAATATCAAATTAGAGAGGGCATTGTCTCGTATCTGCACTTTTTATAGAGTATGAACAATAATACAGTCTGAATAAATAAATGAAAAAAACGAATTGCATTATAACACTCATGTTTTATGAATATACACACATTCTTTAAGAAATATATAGATAGTGGTGTAATTTCTAGCGACACATATCTAGAGGTACAGTTTTATCTCCATAAAATGCCCCCAAAGACCCTTTATTAATTGAATATCCCTGTAACAGCATTTGAGATGTTAGGTTCCAACTCTAACCTGGAAACTTCGAAGACGGTGTCCGGACCTCCCAGCTTTATGGCTCTCATTGGAAAATCCAACCGGTACAATCTTTCTATGACATGAATACGATAGCTAAATTTACTTATAATATGCATTTAATAAACAAACAAGTATCTTCAGCTATTTACATTGCAAAAATACATTTTTAATGCGAGTATATACCTGTGTTTGCTGTGCAAAGGGTGTTAAGTCCAAAATGGGCTAAAATGGGTTATCAAACCAGGCATGTTTGAAAGGGCTGCTGCAGGGTACAGAAAGGTAAGTCCAGTTTCACTCCTAAATATTTTTATTCATCAGAGAAAATTGGGGTGTTAAAGGGGTCATGTCCCAATCAAGGACTTAACGCTCTTTACTCAACATAAATAAAATTAGAAAAATTTACTTTTTTTAAAAAAATTAAAAATTAAAAATTAAAAAAACTGACTTTACAAAAGCCGTTTTTTTTCATCCCGGTTTTCTTAAAACTACGATTTTGTACTTGGCACTCTTTACACTGCAAACACAGATATAAATGCTTAAGAGTTGGGCATCACAAATAAATATCCTGATAAAAAATCAATCAAATCGATAAAAATCAATTAAAATTGCAAAAGCTTAATTATAAATAAACAGCAAAGAATTTTAAAACAACAGCGCCCCATTTACTTTTTTTTTTCATTTTTAAGAGGAATATCTCCGTCTAGACACCTTCTCAAGAGGAAGTTTAATTAATATATGCTTGTAAAATTTAAGAAAAAAAGTACAGTACAGCCATCCATATAACGAAAACAGTGTGTATTCGAATTTTTAAGTGTGTATGAGGAGAGTTTTATTTATTTATTTATTACATAATTAGGGCTCCATATTTACCCGATTTCTTTAATCTTAATTCCTCGAAACAGTTTGCGTTGTTTTAATTTTTATCGACTTCCGCAGTCAAGCAATATCCTCAAGATGTTTATTACAGAAGCTTGAAACAAATTTTAAAGATAAACCGTGCACAAAGTGTTTCTAGAACTCTCTACTCCACCTTTGTCAGGCCTCTTTGGGTGCACCTGGTTTTTGTTCGAAGTACGCGCATGCTGATAATAATGTGATAGATAAATACACATCTAGCTGCAACTTAGTGAGAAGTGTGGTGAAGATTATTTAACGCTATAAAAAAGGTTAACCTTTTCCCTAAGAGTTGGACTAGCATGTATCCTAAGAATACGTGCCCAAGACTGAAAATAAATTAATAAATAAATAAATATATAAATAAATAAATAAATATATATATATATATATTATATATATATAACCCCAATGGCCGTTCTTACAAAGGGGATAAGAAATTTCCCGTTCTAAAGAGGGAATCCGAAAAATAGGCCCCTAAAGCTAAAAGTTAAACGAGATCAAAATTGCACATTACTCGAATTTGACCAAAACATATCCTATTCTGTTTCCGTCGATGTGTCAAACAGAAAATACTTTTATTTGTAAACCATATAATCACACAGACTACTCTTTTTGAGTAAGCATTTCTTTAGTGTGACACAAGTCAATGTGCAATTAGACCAACAATTCCAGATTCTTTAAGTTTTGAATAGAGATATATTTGTAAACCGTCCGTTTCAAAACCAGAGAACTGTAGAATGTCTTCAGAACATAGTTACAAAATGCAAACAAAGAAGGGAAGACGTAAATAAAAACGTGATAACAAAAGGTAGCATTTATGAGAATGGAGGCTATAGTAGGGAACTTCATTACATCAGGGTCAGTCTGCCTAGCAATGACTATAACAGTAAAACTTGAAAATCTGCCTCACAGCCCACCAAAATTTTTAAATTAAGTTATGCATCTAGATAAAAGTTCTTTAAGCATCCCTGAACGCCACCTCATAGAATCAAGTAATCGGTTTGTCTGATCGAAACAGAAAACGAAATGGCGGTAAAGTTTGGTAAGGAAGGTGTCCCAAATATCGCCTACTCTAACTTTTTTTCGACATTTCATCCACTTTTTAGTTTCTGATTAGGCTGCAAACTCAAAGAACATCCCTAAGAACTATTTCCTTTAGTAATCTGAGATCAACCAGCTCCAAAACCAGTGCCAGTTTAAGTCATGTAGCTAGATTGGAAAAATTGAAATTTCCAGTGAACTCCAGAGTGGTTCCTAATATCGCCTACCTCTGTTCCTCTTACCTCCTACCAGGCCAAATTAGTAGGACCTGTTAAAAGGCGTTGCTAGCAAAGTCTCTGTTTAATGCACTTTCAAATGGTATAAGCAAAATTACAATTTTGATGCACCTGCCTGGTCATTCACTGGATTCTGATTCTTTGGAGCCAAAGTTTACGAAGACAACAACCAAAACAACTTCAGCTGCCATGGAGTTTCTGTTGTCAGTGATAAGAGCGATGTCGCTGTTAGTACAAACCCAGCGCCGCTGTTAGTACAAACCCAGAACTAAGAAGTTACTGCATTTTCTCATACATAGCGCGAATCCTACCTTAGAAACACGAGTAGGCGCTATTTGGCACAGGGGTGATATTTGGGACACTTACCCTATACAAGTGATACAGAGTTAACAGTAAAGCGCAATCGCCGATAAAGTAGAGTTACTATTCGATAACCTAATTTTGGGAGCGTTTCAGTGACGTCATTTACTTTATTCTCCGAAAAGCTCTAACATTATTTTTACTGACTCGAGTCTTTATTAGACTTTCAGAGATAGTCTGATGTCTAAAAGGTTCCGAACTTCCAAAGAAAATATATGATACCAACCCAAAAAATTAAAGTTTCCAAAGTCATGTTCTTAGGCACAACTTCACGACAACAACAAGTCTTTCGGTAACACCATTCATCGCCTTGTTTTTAATATGCTGGCAAATCTCTCCCAAGCATTTGAGAGTAGTTTTACTCTGAAAGTATTGAGAGTATAAACGTACTGCAATGAAGAGGTTGCCAGGGTTAAACACCACGATACATTCTTCATCGAAGGAACCATGTTCACTTTTGGAAAACAATAAATTATTTGGTCGAATATTGCGAAGCTGCGGTGAATATTTACAGTATCATACTACCAACTTTGTATATACACCTAGAGCTCCTAAATATCCTGCTTCACTCTTGCATGTCAAGTCTCCATCTTGCTTGTCAAACTCGCGAAAAAACGCACCTTTGCTGCTGTTTCTACAAGAGCGATAGGAATCGATTACTTTTCTCTATTAACCTATATGTTACATACATATTTGTCAAATTTTAATATAAAGTAAAAGCCATTTCAAGCAAAGTATCCATGCATAAAAAACTATTATAGGTATAATTCGAATTTGAGATGAGGACAGACATATAATTTTTGAATTTCCCTCTACAACGAGTTTAAAAATACGGAAAGTATGTTAGTTTATACAAAATAAACCTGGTCAAAAATATTCAAAGAGAAAAAAACGCTTCTCCAAGCAGATATGATATTTGTTCATATCTGATGCTTGTGATATGTGAAGTCGCCGTGATCAAAGGCATGGCGACTTCCAATAATGACTTTAAGCATGCCCTGATGAGTCAATTCGGATATCTAGGTGCTTTGATTACACCCATGATGTTATATTTCCATCATCTGGCCACAGCAATCCCGTATTTTTCATTTAATGGTTAGGGTTAGGCACTATATGCCTACCACTTAGTGACTGTGTTGCAATATTCCATAATATAAATCCCATCATTTATCGACCTCCATACCTCTGACGAATTTAGATTGTAAATAAGTGTGACTTGAAATATCGCATTTAGGGATCTTCCATGTCAATGAATTAGACGAATGAGCTATTAAGAGGCACCCTGCAGGGAGATAATTGTCGACTCTCAACAAAAAATTGTGATGGAAATTGTCAAACCAACACACAGAAAAAAGAGGTGTGAACGAGGAGTAAATCAAAAAACAAGAAACAAGGGAAAGAGATCATTCTGATGCATATTATGCATATTTCTAGATGGATTTCAACTTTGGAAACAAAACAAAAGTTTTTTAAGGGGCCACATATGGAGAATGGCGAGGCTATGGGATGACAGTAACCTCTTCTTTGGCCGAAAATTCCCGGGTAAGGAGTGACATACATAGTTTAAAGTATACATAATTTAATGTTTCAATTTTCAACGAATATAAGGTTTACAAATGGAATATTTCAAATATGGAAAGTGCCTGAATGTTACGAAATCGTAAAATAGCTGTCTAAAATATATTGATAAGGTTAAATGAATTATTTGTTTCAAGATTTTATGTAACTCTTAAAAACTTTCCGTCGTTGATGTAGGCTGAAATAAAAGTTATATTCACATTGTTGTGCATATAGTTCTTCATAATTATGAAAATATACTAACAACGTGTTTTGAAAGCTCCCCTGTCTCATAAAAACTGATTGACTGTTAGGATATTCACTTTGAACCATTATGTCTCGAATTCTTTAAAACCTAATAGCGTAGGACATGCGGATTTTTATGGTCCAATTTGTGCCACGTTTGTGATAGGCATTTCTTAGCAAAGCTACAAAGATATAAAACTAAACTACTCTGTGAGAAATTCAGTCAAGGCTTGGAAGTATCCTTTAAAACATTATTTTGTTAATTACCTGTATGGTAATGATTTATATACGTACTACTCCAGTCACTTTTCATTTACGCATAAAAGCTGTAATCGGACTTTCAAAGAAAAAGATTTTTTCAGGTTTATGTTTAAAAACACTCGTATTTTATTAATACCAGATTATTTTAATTATTTTAATTTATATTCATTAAGCCAGTTTAAATACATCTCAAGCTAACAATTAATTATATTTGAAGCTCATCTTATTTACAAGAAACTTGGGGGAAAACTTCCACGAAATAAACAATTCTTCAAATCCACAATAAATAAAAATGATGGAAGCATTGTACAAATTTCTTAATAGTTCCCAATTAACCCTTCAGTGGGCGCGCCAGTTTTCGGCCGCGTGACACAAAGTGCAACGTCTCTTTCAACCTTGATTTTCCTTTTGTAATAAACTTTTTTTTTTCAAATTAAAAACAATAATTCTGCGTTTAATGACAAGATATAAAATGTTTATAATATTGAGATATATTTATAATTAAAGGCCAAAGAATGCAGATACAATCGCCTTATTTCAAAACTGTCCGGTTTGTTGGACCTAAGGGCAACTTGCGAATGGATTCCTATTATGTCCAAAAACCTAAAAAACAATGAGATTGTCCCTCTTCGTGATATGCGAGATATTTGATCGACTACATCAACTCCTGCTTTTCTCGTATTGTAATCCAGTATAATCGTTGGTTTACCACGGTTAAATCCCTATTAACAATGAATGGAAACAAGGATCAGAAAATCAGACCTACATTAGAAAGGGTGTAGCTATAAATAGAACCTGTTTAGAATATTCAAATCTTACATGTAAAAACAAACCATTGAAAATTACGGAAATGTTGCACTTTGTACACGGACGAGCCCGCTGAAGTGTTAGCTATATAGTAGTTCACTAATAATTTATATAGTTGGACTATTAATTTGTTCGAACGCGTGTAGCCATCTTTTTAATTTATGTACTTAATTTGGTCGAATTATTAACTACCCATCCTGAGTAAATGTTAAAAAAAATTTAGCCACGCATTACAGATAAGAGAACTTGTACAGAGATGCAGTAAACCATTATACACTGAAGTGCCACTCAATTAGGGATACCTACCTAGTAACGAGTTGGGCCTCCTCTGGCCTTGATGACGGCTGCCACACGACGAGGCATAGATTCAACAAGTTTCTGGAAACGTTCCACGGGAATGGCTTGCCAAATATTGGCTAAAGCTGTCCATAATTCAGTAAGGTTCTTTGGTGCTGTGTGATGACCTTTCACGTCTTGTTACGAAACATCCCAAAGATGCTCAATAGGATTTAAGTCTGGGCTTCTACGTGGCCAATTCCTGACAGAGAAGTCAGAGGAATGCTCATCCAACCAGCCAGTAGCCAACCGGGACTTGTGAGAGGTACAGTTGTCTTGCTGGAAAACTCCATTACCGTGCGGATAACAGAACAGCATAAACGGATGGAGGTGATCACCCAGCAACTCTACGTACCGAATTCCATTAAAGAAGGTTGGTACACGCACCAAAGATCCCAAACTGTGCCACGAAAAAACACCCCAGACCAAGATTGAGCCACCATGCCCTTGTACAGTTCCAGCCAGGCATGCAGGATAAATGGCTTCATGAGCCTGACGCCATATTCTCAGCCTCCCGTCGGCGTTAAGTAGTCGGAATCGAGACTCATCACTCCATGCTACTCGTTTCCAGTCCTCTACACTCCAGTCTCTGTGCTCTCTTGCCCAGGCAAGACGTGCAGCCCGATGGCAAGTATAGAGCAATGGTACTCTCGTAGGTCTACGGCTCCCGAAACCCATACGGTGAAGCGAGCGTTGCACAGTTCGTTTACTGACTGTACGACTGGCACCGTCATTAAACTGGGTGGTAATTTGAGCTAATGTTTGGCTTCGCTGGCTACGTACAATACGCCTGAGCCGTCTCTCACCACGCACTGTCAAGGCTAATTGTCCTTTGCAGTTTGCCCGATCGCTAGTTTTTTTCCACCATCCATGTATTCTTGGTATACTCTTGACACTGTCGACCTTGAAAATCCTAGCTGTCTGACGATTTCGGAAATTGAATGGCCCATGCGTCGCGCACCTACGATTTGTCGGCGATCGAAGGCGTCTAAATCAGGCAGTTTACCCCTACTGGCAATTCCAACAACTAATTCAGAACAACCACAGTACGCGCTATATATGCAGTTACCACAGCACCCTCACTTGCGCATACATGATGAGCAGCGCTACACAATTTGCATAGGCTTTGCTATCCCTAATTCAGTGGCACTTCAGTGTATATGCTAAATAAGACTCAAACATCGAGTCTCGAGTAAACTGGATCAAACAAGCACGAAAGGTATTTCATTAAATTATAGCTATAGTTTGTTCCGAGATAATGGCAGAACCATGAATAGTATAAATTTTATTGATATTTCCTTTTGCGCATTTTTGCATGATATTGTAAAGCATTTCTAATCGTCAATATCAATGATTCCCAACCTTTTTATACCTGAGTGCCCCCGGAGAACTTTCTAGAGTCATGGCGTACTATAGGTTATGTTATAACTTTTGAGGGGCGTTAAATAAATTCTATGCACATATGAATAACTTTACAAAATTAATTTAAGTATTAATAAAAAAAATACAGAAAAAAAAATCTATAAACTAGGAAAATCCATTTATACGTAATTGTTATGAGCAAAAGGCAAATACAATTTTCCAACACTAAAATGTCTTTATCAAGACGCTTGATGAGAAACTTGCTGCTGCTTATCACATTAGAGTTCATTATTATTGAACCTTCTGTGTACTACCTCAAATGCTTTCGCGTACCACTGGTCTATATTATATTTTTTTTATATTTACAATACCTCTTAACACTAGATTTTTTTTTCAGTTAATCAGCGATATTACACATTTTAAAAATAGCTTAACCGTAATGACATCACTGTTACACGTATATTATTTTAGACAACAAGCAGCAACTTCTAAAAGTAATAATTACGCAATTATATAATTCCTGTCATTAAATTTTCACGCTAGTTTTGCACCTTAAAAAAGAGCATCTGCCAGGGCAGGGCTTCTAACATGGCTCTCAGGCGGGAAAACGACATTCAACCAACTGAACTATCCAGGAAAGCTGACGGAGAATATTTATGTGTATATATATATATATATATATATATATATATATATATATATATATACAGGTGGTTATCAAAATATTGGATACACATTAATATTAGTGGTATTTATGGAAGTGCTTCGTATTCCTTGAAAAACAAGTTTAGGGACCAATATTTTTTGTAGAATATAGTGTATACATTATTCTACTCTAAAGTAGCAGTAATGAAACTATGGGCATCAGGCTCTTCGGGGGATAGCGTAAGATGTCAAACCTTGTAGACCGTGCAGAAGGGCAAATTGTTGAAGCCCGTTTAATTGGAGTATCTGTTACAACATCCCCCGTGGGTTTGGGTGTTTACCGAGCTATGGTATCGGAAGTCATGATGGCATACAGAGTTCACGGAAATACATCCTCTGTGAAACAGAATAGTGGACGAAAGGGAAAGCTAAGTGAAAGAGACTGGCGGGTGTTGAAACGGACTGCGACATCAAAAAAGAAGACAACTGCAGCCAAAGTGACCGCAGAGCTCCATCTGAATCTGCAGGCTCCAGTATCAGTCATTACAGATAAGAGAAAACTTCAAAAACAAAACATTTACGGCACAGTAGTAATTCCCAAGCCACTTGTAACAGATGTGAAAACAAACCGTTCTCGACAGTGGTGCCACAAGCACAAATCCTGGTCGAGTGATACATTGAAATTATGACATTTGGTTAGACGAATCATTGTTTACTTTGTTCCCTGCAACAGGAGGTTCGTATGTCTGAAGAACATCTACACAAACGTATTATCATGTTTGTCTCATGCCAGCTATCAAACATGGAGAGGAAATTTCTTAGGGTTTCGGCAGCCATCTCATGGTTTTCAAAGGAAATCTATTGTAACCCCGTAACAGAGATTGACTGGGAAGGACTATGTCGAACTTTTAGCCGACCAGATCCCTCCTATGGTGCAAAAATTGTTTCCTTCAGGACATGGAGTTCTCCATGAGGATAAAGCTACGATCCATACAGCTAGACGTGTCAAGTCGTGGTTTGAGGAACATAAAGACCAAATCAAACAACAAATCTGGCCAGCACAGTATTTAAACCTCAATATCATCGAACTGCTGCGGTCTGTTTTAGGGAACAGAGTCAGGAATTAATATCTAGCAATAGCATCTATACTGGAACATTGACGATTTATCAATAAAGAATGGTATAATATTCCCTTAACCACAATTCATGAATTGCATAATTCACTTTCTTAGTGAATCCAGGTGGTATTAAAAGCCATAGATGGTTCTATGCCATATTAATAAAGAATTTCGTGATTTTCCTGTTTGATAACTACCTGTAGATATATATATATATATATATATATATATATATATATATATATATATATATATATATATATATATATATATATATTACCGCTTGTTTCCCATATGTACCCTATCCTTTCGATGACCACGATATAAAATGTTCGACAGTTCATACTTATTGCATCTTATTTATTTTTCATCTAATAACTTGATGATACGTATTTTTTTAAAGAAAATACTCCAGATAAAAGCTGTATCATTTATTCTCCTACCCCAGAAATTTCAAATAATGTAACAAGCAACGAAAATGCCCTCTTATTAGTTTTCTACTTTCTAACTGAGAACTATATACCTTAGCAAAGTCCTGCTCAAATGAGAAAATTAAATATATCCTCCAGTACGGAGTGGAGTTTGGTTTTTTTATATAATGTTTTACTCAAACATATTTATTTTTTAGTATAAATTGTAGTTTTGGATTTCATTTATTCATTCTCGTTTGCAGAAATAAGAACTACCATCGGTATCTATCAATAAATAGTTTAGAGAGACTAGTTATATTTAAACTTTTTTACTAAAATTGGGTTGAAAGCCTTGTAGTAACTGACTGTGAACTTCTCACATCTAAAAGTAATAGCACACAATAAATGACAAATAAGAATTGACGGAAAAAATTTTCAACACACACTTTCCCTTTGAAGATGACGATCTTACGTCCTTCTACATTTTCATTTTATAGTTCTTTTTTTTTCGAAGATTTGACTGCCGTTTGATCTTAAAATGAAATGAACTGGTGCAGTGAGATGCAGATTTGAGCCTTCTACCTTACGCTTCGATAGTGTTTGGAACTGGATTTTGCCGACAGTTTATGTCTCAGATGGATAAGTCATACTTTAGAATTTAAGTTTAAGCCTGCTGTGTACAAACACTACTGGATTCGCTTACCTCAGTGTTAACCTAATTGAAACCTCGGTGAAATTTTCTCTACTACACTGGTGTAAGAAATTAAGAGAATTTGCAGACTTGGTCGATTATCTCTAGAACTACTGTACCGATTTTAATGAAATTTAATATGTACATACATTGATACAATACAAAACAAATAACCATTCAATAATTGGAATACACACGCATGATCGTGCGTAACACTCGTTGGAGTCGGAAAGTATGAAACAGCGGTTGCAGAATAAAGAAAAAATGGGTTAATAGGGAATATGGCTCCCTCTTACAGATATAAAGGTCTCGCAGCGTGATTTCATGGTTCATATAAAGCAGTTTATCATTTCCTGTGGCAATTGGTCCCACTCGTTCAGCAACGCTGTTTTCATTCCCTGGATAAATCACTTTATCCCCCCCCTCGGGGGGGGGGGGGTTGCTACTTGCAATTGCCCTCCCCAGAACGTCCCAGACATGCTCTATAGGGTTAAGGTCTGGAGATCTAGCTGGACAATCCATCCGGTGAATATCCTCACTCTCTAGAAATTCGTCGACCAGAAGAGCTCTATGTGGCCTCGCGTTATCGTCCATTAAAATGAACTTAGAACCAACTGCATCCCTGAAAAGGCGAACATAGGGCTCCAAGACCTCATACCTATACCTCACACCAGTCACAGTGCCTCTTTCAAAGACATGGAGAGGTGTGCGGCCATTCAACATGATGCCTGCTCAGACCATTAAACCTTCTCCGCCATAATGGTCGATTTCGCCGACATTGGAGGGTAGGTAGCGGGTCCCTGGTTCTCTCCATATGAACGTACGGCGAGAATCGGTCTTTAGGCTGTACCTGGACTCATCAGTGAAGAGAACGGTCGCCCATTTATCCATACTCCAATCTCTATGCTCTCTGCACCATGATAAACGGATTCTCCTGTTCGTAGAAGTGAGCGGGAAGCAAACAGCAGGTCTTCTTGCAAACAACCCTCTCTCATGAAGTCTTTTGAAAACAGTCACCCTTGATACACGTGTTCCTCTGGCTGCATACAATTCACGAGAGAGCTGAGAAACTGTAGCACTACTGTTACGCCTCGCTATTATCGACAAATGGCGATCTTCTCTGGCCGTCGTGGCTCTTGGACGACCTTGCCGAGGCTTTCTCTCGATTGATCCGGTATGCTGGAACTGTTTCCATAAGTTACACACGACGCTGGGCGTAACATTGAACTCTCCACAAATTTGGACTTGAGATTGGCCCGCTTCTAGCCTCCCCACAATTTGCACCTCATTCCATCATCTAAACGTTGTTGGTTACTCATTTTTACTGTTACAATTTGAAATTAACCGATTGCTGCAAAATAACACCATCTATTAACCTTTTTTTTTGTTTATTCTGCAACCACTGTTTCATACCTTCCGACTCCAACGAGTGTTACGCACAATCATGCGTGTGTATTACAATTATTGAATGGTTATTTGTTTTGTATTATATCAATGTATGTACATATCAAATTTCATTAAAATCGGTACAGTAGTTCTAGAGATAATCGACCAAGTCTGCAAATTCTCTTAATTTCTTACACCAGTGTATTTACAGCTACATAAGTGCTGATAATCCAATAATAACCATAGTTTAAAAGTCAACGATTTTGAACTTATCGACGAGCAGTCTCTGTTCATAACCTTAAACACTTCTGTATGTATAGAATAAGTCAATATCTTACATTCAGGATATTTATATGCTCTATTTTCTCAATTAGAGATTCCCTAATAGAGTAAAAACTTCCCTGTGGAAAATAATCCATCTTCGCCGACTCATGTACCTTTCATGGAAGGAGAACAAGAGGTAAGCAAATACTCAACTTCTATTCAGTGGCATAAATGGATATCCTGATCTGCATGTAATGCACACACATTCTCCAAATAAATGTTTTCTATACACACACACACACATATATATATATATATATATATATATATATATATATATATATATATATATATATATATATATATATATATATATATATATATATATATATAGTGCTTTTCATGTTGATTCACACAGTTTTTTGTTTACGTGTTGTGTAACTGCTTATAGCCTAAAATTTAAATAAATAAATAATATGGCGAGGAGATTATAATATAAAGAAACATTTTTGGGGCATATAAATGGATATATATATATATATATATATATATATATATATATATATATAACATAAAAACCCCAACATCCTTTTAAATTCTAGTTATTCTAAATTTCGTTGGGGAGTGAGTTACTTGCATTCCAGTTTTAACAATCAAAGCATCGTAGGTACGAAAACTACACTATTTCCGCGCAAGTTTTATGTAAGTATCATGTCACTCCTAATCTTTAGCCAATTAACATCTCCTTTTAAGTTCACATGACTGATGACCTCAATAATTCTATAAAAGAACCTGTGTCATGTAAAGGTAGACACTTCGGAGAAATCTATTGTATAGTAAACATGTAGTCTTCGGATAAAATAAAAGTTTGAAAGTGGCGATGTGTTCCTGTGTTCCTGTGGCCTGAAGGGTGAATATGACGCCAAGTTCTTGGATACGCTTTGTGCCATAACGTTGGATGCGGGAAAATTAATGTTGTGACATCGTGGCCGGACGACTTTCTAATATAATCCTGCCGACTTTTATGTAACATCATGACCGGGAGGCGAGTGGCAGGCAGGATTATATTAGAAAGTCGTCCGGCCACGATGTCACAACATTAATTTACAGGGTGGTCACAATTTATTATTTCACATTTTATTAAGTCACAACATTTATATACAGTGGTGATAAAAAAACTTTGCCGATAAAAGGACCTCTAGCAGTTGTTCCGTTCAACAGATCAAGAGGAGATTTCAGATATAGTTATTCAGATGTATGAGCTCGGGATTCTATGACTGAAACCAAGTGGCGCTCATGGTTACGGTTATAGGTACAGAAACTCGAAATTTCCGAATGGCAACGCCCACATATTCTCGTCGCTAATGACTCAGCGTATGCGAAAACCATGAAGAGCGTTGGAACGGTACGAGTATCACAAAAAAACGGACGAGTTATGCACGCACAAAAAACAGTTCTGCGAACGGCCTGTGATGGCACCCATGTGGAAAATATGCAAAATTGATTCAGTAGCTTTCTCTCACGGACTGCCCAAAAACTCAGCTTAGCAACTTAAATATATAGATTATGGATTTTAAGATTGCGAGCACTTTTTCACGTTTACTGGTCGTGTTTGGCTAATGTTACCGGTAAAAATGGATACTGAAGGAATGAAAATGCTTCTGTAAATACTTGGGCCATTCGAGATGCATAATAATCACTTAAAGAGAAATATTCATGCCATCTGTATTCCCCTAGAGCTGAGGTTCCCAACTTGTGGGTCGAGACCACCAGGGGAATCACAAAGTATTTTCGAGGGTTGGCCATGGTTTTATTCAATATATATGGAGAATATATGGCACTTAAGAATATATGGCACAGCACCCTAGCAATGACAATTTTAAAGGTAGCGGTGAAAAATAAACTTAAGAAAAAACAAATTTTCTTACCTTTAGAATTCGGGTAAAGTACAGTGGCAATCAATTAAAACACAGGTAGTGGATATTAATAAATTAAAGAAAATAGTGAGAATATGTCTTTTTTCAGAGTATTTTGCCATTTCACAACATAATGATCCCCACTTTGCCTTAATGAACTGAGGAAAGGCAGTTGTATTCAATGTCTTCTTCATCTTACTTAATGCCAGTATAATAAGCGTGACGTTAACTCTAGACAATGTCATTTTAACTACTTAATATTTTCCTCAGTGCGATCATTAGATGAGTCATCTCTGTACCGTAGCACAAAATTTTCCAGGAAATCCATGTATATCTTGCCTCTGAAAAAGATTGACTTTTGAAACATGCGAACTAAGCACCGGCTTAGAAATCAGATGCTAAGATTTTATATCTTAACTAGCTGAATACCCTTGCTTCGCTACGGAGTACATTCAAATTAAATACAACTGTCAATGTATGCAATTAATGGAAAAAAATTTATAAAAAAATCGTAACGGATATTTTTATAGACAAAAAATTGTAGAAGAAAAGATTCAAATTAAATACAACGGTCAATGTCTGCATGTTTTAATATCCATAAAACATATCAATTTGAATTAAATTCTTAACAAACTTCCATCTCAATTAGTCTAGTGGTTAAATTTTATCTTTTGCCGTATTTTAATATTTTTTGTCAATTTATATCGTTGTTATGCACGTGATGCAAAATTAATTTGAAGTATCACAAAAAGAAAAGTAATCTCTTGATCAGCATTTAATAAATTCAATTCTAAAAATTAACCTTTAAAATTTCACCAAAAATCAGAAAAGGGAGGTAAAGATTCGAAAAAGATTTCATTTTAAAGGCATTTTCATGATCTTTCTCTTGATATAAATTTTATAACCCTCAGATTATTATTTTAAATGCAAACTTTAAAGAATGTTTCAAAAACAGCCTAAAAATTTAATTTAAAAAAATATAAGAAGAATTTTTTAAACATCTTTCTTAGTGCACCCCTACACTATAAGGAGAATCGCCATACAAAATTTCAGCCCTTTAGGTCCATCGGCTTGGTCTATGCGTTATCTGTCAGTCAGTCAGTCAGTTACGGAACTGTTTTATATATCTAAATAAAATACTTCTTGTGTGTAAAACAGTCACAATAAAGATATAGCTTGATCTTAAACTGTTTTTGAGATATCAATCTCTATACGAATTCAAATTAAGTTGCGATCTTTTATATCTAAGTAGAGTAAATAAAGCCAGTAAATATCCTATACCAAAGGTAGCTGCCAACAGCTTCGAGATATTTAAGCATGTATTGTTTTTTAAAGACGGTTTAATATAAGCTTACGGTTTAATATAAGACGGTTACATGAAAAGTGAATGACAACAACCAAAGTGAAGACTGAAAAACAGGGTCTTTTAAATACACCCCTAGAAACAAAGCGTGGTTAGAAATTTGCTTAATCCTTAAAGGAAAACATTCAATGAAAACATTATGATCTTTGAAAACTCTCCCTTATAAGTAATGACGTACGATCGGCGAAATGAACGACTCGTTCATTTTGCCGCGTTACATTCACGTGAGCCGTTTACGATTCACGAGAGCAGGAGAATAAAAACAGGGAAGAAAAATTATAAGTAAAAAAAACCTAAAGTAAAGGTGAAGGAACATATATAAACAGATAATTTCCCAACAGAGTGTCATTTACTTTCGCTGATTTATTTCTTACAAAAATCTAAACTGAAATTTTATTTATTGCAGCTATCAATAGAAAAATAAATAGATTGTATTGTAAATTATTTAAGGGGACAAAGCACCTTAAAACTGCTTTACTCTGTTTTAATATTTTACTCTATATACATAATGATAATACTTAATATTATTTTTTACTACATTGAAGACACTTAAAATTTACAGAAAAGTATTTTGTGGAAGAATAAGACCCCTTTTTCAAAACATTCTTCAAAAATGCTTAAATTTTTCAAAAGGCTCCATGCCCATTAATTTTCTTCTTATTTTCCCCAAATTTCTCAGGATTGTTAATTGCAATGTTTGTCATAAAACTGTGCATTATTCTTTGCAACTACAAATGAAATAATGCGCATTCTTCTTTGCAGCTACCATGAAATAATGTTAACAGACATATTAATAAAAATATATATTTATGGCATTAGATTCCTACAGACAAAAATTCAATGCACAATTATGTTTATACATAAATGATAAACTTATATTAAAAAATTCAAGGTTTTTAAATGGTATGGAATGCACATGGAGCCTTTAGGAAACTGGTAACATTTTTGAAAATAAGGCATAATTATGCCCAAAAAAAATCCTTATTTTGAAATCTAGGGTCTTCAACGTAGTATAAAAGAATATTAATTAGTCTCATTCTGTAAATAGAATTAAAAATATTTTATTAAAAAATTCAAGGTTGAAGTCTCTTGTCGCCTTAAAATTATGCAATCTAGTCATAGACGAATTTCTAATCTAGTTTTAACTAAAGTTGAAAATAAGAACATAAAATATTCCCATAGAATGTAATAATATCAAGTTTTAGAACCCATTTCCTTATATTAGCTTAAATTAAAAGAAATTAAAAAGAAACATATTTTTTACTTACGCAATGATTTAAAATTCTTTACTGTATAAATAAATCTAGTTTTTTCTTTAATATTTAGTGTAAATGTTTTGTGGTTCATGTATAATTCAAATCCAGGTAATACCCGGTTACCCGATTCCGGAAAAGTTTGGGAACCAAAACCGGTTCTGAATTTTCAGTCCGGTTCTACAATCACTAGTCTCTTGTAAAAGATATTTTGTTCAGAAGAATTTGAAAAATTTCATGAAGAACATTTTTAAATTGCACATATACTCGCGCGATCAAAATCTGTCCGAGAGCTTAAAAAAAATATAGAATAAAACATTTCAAAAACATGCAAAAGTAAAATTATTAACTTCCATTCTGTGTTAAGGTTGACAACAACACCATTTATAAGTGAGATCATAAAGTAATAAAAAGTTACATAAACAGTTATGAAATTGGAGACACCAAAAAAAAAAAAGAGTCTATCTTGGAGAAAAAGAAATTTTGCTAATAACGATTTAAACAATGTCTGAAAAAAGGGATGAATCTTGACTTTAATAAAATGCTGTATTTTTTTTCTTTCCAGTTCAAAATATTTGAAGAGCTTGTTGGATAAAAACTTAATGTACCGAAATTATTTTGCCGTTTTGAAAAATGCTTTAAGGGCTTTTCCGAAGAAAAAGCATTCCAGCATCTGGGTAATTTTTCTTTTCTTCATTCCTACTTCTAAAGATTTTGTGCTCCTCCTACTTAATTTTCTAAAAATATTTTTATTGAGAAAAATAAAACAACAAACCGCGAAAGTTCTTTTCTGCCATTTCTTATTTATAATTTTCTCTCTCGTTTATGAAATTAAGTAAATAAATACATTGTTTTAAAATAACTATAGGATATATAATGTGATATTTAGAAAGAATTTGTATTCTATTGATAAAATATATTAAATTATGTTAATATATTAAAGAAAATTGTTTTAAAAAGAGCTGTAGGAATTCTAGGAGAGGTTAAGAATTTCTATTTCTGAAAAACTGAATAAATTTCAAGGGGATAGCTGAATTATTTTGGGTTTAATATAACTGAAACCCAAAAATGTTTCAGTTATATGAAATGGCAAAAGAACTTTATGTAACAGTACTAGTTACGCACGAAAACCAACCCTTTGTGGAAAAAATTAACTTAAGAAATAGTACCCCAATGGCATCACATATTTTGTGGAACGCAATTTCTTAAGAGTCTAACCCCTCACAATACCTAAGGAATGAACTCCATCAATCTTAATTGGCCACTCCTTAGAAATAAACACCAATAAGGGAATAAAAGATAAGCAGGATATAGAGCCGTACTTGATGTTGTCGCTTCCTTTTAGGAACTTTTTGACTTGACTTTTGTTTAGAACCGTGTATAATTGGACTACATTGCGTATCATGGTGTGAAAAAGGTATGTCTCACCATAAAAAGTTAATAAAAAAGTAGAATTCTTTTCAATTCATGCGTAAGACATGTAATACTTATTCCAAAATTTTTCTTGGCTTTCTTTTAGTCACAACATAAGACAGACGGAAAAAAGTAAATGAATATTTACTTCTGAAAATGAATGGTATTAACTTTCTAAAAAATTACTTTTAACAAACTTTGTCACACAATGAGATAAACTTGAGAAATGAAATCAAATTTAGTTGGCCATTAGCTGTGATGCACACTACAAAATTTATTATAAGTTTCTATGTTAAATTTAAGAGCGATTTAATGTTTTCATGAAGCTACTTAATGCTTCAAAGGAGAACCTGAGAACTGTGATCAAAATAAGTTGGTAATATGCGTATGTGCACTACAAAATTTTAAGTTTTTTTCCTTAAATTCTTAGAGAGGTTTAATGATTTTATAAAGCAATTTCATGCTACGATGAGAGCTTGAAAAATGGGACCAAAGTTAATCGATAATAATTCATGATGTACTCTGTAAAACATGATGCCTCTCGATTACCTTTTAAACAGGTTTAATGGTTTCAGAAAACAAAGTGACGCTTCAATGAAGAGCTTTAAAAATGTGATCAAAAATATCAGTAACACATCATATTTATGTTTGCGATTTAAAGTCTTAGAAAGATTTAAAAGTTTTATAAAAATAATGTAATGCTACACTTTTTAAAAATTTTGTAGGACTGATAATTTCCAAACACGAAGTGCGAAACAGATAATTTTCCAAGTAAATGATAATTTTCAAACACCAAAAGGATGTCGTAACAGCACATTGAAGTATCTTTGCGCCAAGCTCCATTTAACCGAGAAACTAACAGGTTAGAAGCTTCTACAAGATATCAAAATGAAAAAATTGTTGGAAAAAAGGAGAATCTCTCGGTGTTGCAAGGATTTTACAATCTACCATTCTTAAGAAGTATGGTGTATTCAAAATCTATACCATACGAGAGCTCAATAAAAAACTAGCCCTTGTAGAGCATGATGTAAGAAATTAGGTTCTGCTCTAATTTTTCAGTGTGAGTAGGCACAAAAAGGCAACTAAACTGCGAGAATATCTCTTATATAGACAAACTTCTGGTTTCTGCAAGTCTTCTGGATTACAGCCTTTGAAAAAATAAAAACATGATGACTAAGGCCTCTTTCAGACAAGGCGGTTAGTTGATTCAGCTAGTTGAACGAGGCGGCTGTCAAGGTCACATTACCGGCACTTGTGGATGCTGGCAAACCGCCTGGGCGGACGAGTTAGACATCTTTCAGACGAGGCGATTTGTTGGTTCAACTAGTTTAACGGGCGGCTGTCAAGGAGTGTAGCCGCATAAGAAATGTTGGGGAATCACCCGAACCCCTTCACACGCAGTCAACTCGTCCGCCCAGGCGGTTTGCTAGCATGCACAAGTTTCGCTAACGCAACCTTGACAGCCGTCCGTTCAACTAGTTGAATCAACTTACCGCCTTGCCTGAAAGAGGCCTAAGAGGAAAGTATGACTTAAAGGAAAGTTTCCTCTAAGTCATACTAAAATGCTTCAAATCACAAACTTTTGCAGCTTTCTGGTGCTTATGAAAAAATATAAAATCTCACGCTTATTAAGTTGTTGACTGAATGACAAATATTTTTTGTACACTATGTAAGCTGATTTTTGCATTTATTAACCACTCCTGTTTCGGGCAACTTTGTCAACAACTGATATACTACCCAACGAAAAGAGGAATACTTTGATGGAGAATATGAAAATTACAGTAACATTATTTTACATGATAATGATACATACGCAATAAAAAAGAGTATTACTGATTATGTTTTCCGTTCAAAAAGATCAAAATAGAATAAAAAATTATCGCAAGCTTTTCTTGTCGCTCCCCAAAATTACATTTAAATAACGTAATATTCAAAAACATTCATGGGAAAACAAGACAGATCATTCGAAATACGAGTTGAGTTTTACATACGGTTCGCTGAATAATTGATGGAGAACCTTAAAAACATATTCTGACGCATGTATAATTAATGCAAATACTGTTTACATTGCTCGGCATCTCTGGAATACGGTACTCAAATAAATCTCTCTCAAAGCATTTTCAATTTATTACGGCGCCGAGAAATGCTTTGAATGAAAAGTCATTTTAAGTGCATTACTAGACGATCAAGAGCAGTCTGAAAACATGAATGTTTATTTCCTCTTTTTCGAAAAAGACGTTAATAATTGTAAATACTACAATAATGCTGTTGTTTTGCATACTTGAAAAACATAAACGAACTTTTTATTATTTTTTTTCGAACATGCAATTTTGAAGCATTATTACTATTATCATTCAACATAAAGTAAAGGAATAATTTGCTTCGCAACAGAGAGAAACACTTAATTGATTTCCTTTTACGCGAACGAGTTTCTCTCTTGAATGTTCATTTCTATATAGCATGCTAAGTGTGTGTTTATATTTTGGCATTTTTGAATATTACTATAAATTTCGCATCCTTATTGTTGGCTTCTAACAATCGGAAAATAAATTAACTGCAAAGAAAAATAACATATTTAGAGTTGTTTCAAACACATCTACTTTTTAATTACTAGGGGCTTAGCCCCTAGGCACGCTGCGCTCGCTTTTCGTCTTCGGCCCCTAATAAGGGCCCCTAATAAGTTTTTTTTACTTGTAAAAAGGCTTAATAAGGCTTAAAAGGGAACTGTTAGGGCTAATAGCGAGATACATAGGGGTGATTTTCGGGCAATGTAACAGCTTCCATTCATTTACTGTTGTCACCCTTATGCGAAGGGCTTTTCATTACTGTTGAATTATCAGCTTTAAAATTCCATTAAAAATCGAAATTTTAAGATAGGGACTTGAAATGAGATTTATATGAATAAGAAAGCTTTCAGCTACCAGATGATGTAAATATTTTTTTTTTTTTTTTTTTGTAAGATAAAAACTCGAGGAGCATCGATATTACATCCACATATGGGACGATATTTCTTAAAGAACTGTGTTTCATTTTTTGATGAAAATATTAGTCTGTTTTAAAATATTTTTAAACAAATGAGGTCTAGATTGAAAGAGAAATGTCTGTAGTCTTAGATTGTAAAAAGATCAAAATTCTACGATCATGTTTTGGCCAGCTATCGTAATCTGAAGATGAAAAAGTCAATATTTTCCCACAAAACATAAAATAAAAAAAAAACTTAAAGTCCGACGAAGATGAGACATGTCTTACTTCGGTTCCCCCATTTTTCTGCATCCATTGGTATCGCTCTCGACCCCATACCCCCAGCGGTTTCTCGAGGAGATAGCGTGACAAGCTTTTGACAGCGGCGGCAGCGGGAGTTACATGTTTTTAGACTAGAGATATATTCTAACATTCTTGTTTAATCCAGTTTACTCAAGACTCGATGCTTGAGTCTTATTTAGCATATATAATGGTTTACTCCATCTCTGTACAAGTTCTCTTATATGAAATGCGTGACAAAACTTTTTTTAACATTTATCCAGGATGGGTAGTTAATAATTCGACCAAATTAAGTACATAAATTAAAAAGATGACTACATGATTCGAACTAATGAATAGTCCAGCTATATAAATTATTAGTGAACTATATAGCTAACCCTTCAGCGGGCGCGTCCGTGTACAAAGTGCAACATTTGCGTAATTTTCAATGGTTTGTTTTTACATGTAAGATTTGAATGTTCTAAGCAATTTCAATTTATAGCTACACCCTTTCTAACGCAGGTCTCATTATCTGACCCTTGTATTCCTTTCCATTCATTGGTAGTCATGATTTAACCGTGGTAAACCATCGATTATACAGGATCACAATACGACAAAAGCAGGAGTTGATTTACTTGATCAAATGTGCAGCTATTACACGGTATCCTGCATATCACGAAAATGGACAATCTCAATGTTTTTTAGGTTTTTGGACATAATAGGAATCCATTAGCAAGTTGTCCTTAGATCCAATAAACCGGACAGTTTTGAAATAAGGCGATTGTATCTGCATTCTTTGGCCTTTAATTTTATTTATATATATATATATATATATATATATATATATATATATATATATTATCAACATTTTATATCTTTTCATAAAACGCAGAATTATTATTTTCAATTTGAAAAAAAAAAAGATTATTACAAAAGGAAAATGAAGGTTGAAAGAGACATTGCACTTTGTGCCACGCGCGCCTGCTAGTGTTCAAAAATTTGCGCGCCCACTGAAGGGTTAATTCTAGACCAGCTTCTACTGAACAGAACCAGTTACCACAGGTTATATTACTGTCCGTTTTGTAGAGGCATTTAGTTAGTCGAATGAGTGATTGGGTTGGGATTTTTATTCTTTGCTCTGATTAATCTAATTTTTACCTGAACCATAGAAGGCTGGCGTCACGAATCAGCCTTCCACAATGAAGACTAGATGTTGACTGAAGTATGTGTAGACTCACAGTACCCAAGGTCGAAGTGTGGGGTGACCAGCGTTGAATAAAGAAACCATAGCTGTCTGAGACGCAGTTGTTCCCACCAAAGGATTTCGGTATTCCAGCCACGTGGTGAAAGTTTGATACTCCTAATATTCTACGATGCGGGCGGTGAAAGGCAATATTTTCGCTGGACACCCTTACCTCTGTACGTACTTTGTACATATATATTTTTACAATCTCAAATAATAATGAAAAAAGTTAATGCATACTAAATAGATTTGTACAACTTTAAATAAAACGAAAGCAAACCTATATAGTAATTTCCATGTTTTTATTAACTCGCTTTCTTGTTTGTTTGTTTGTTTGTGTGTTTGTGTGTTTTTCCAGTACAAATCTTGCAATCGATTTTTAACTAACTTCCCGACTAGCTAGACATTTGAAACTTTTAGAATAGCTCAGAACACGATGACAATGCATTCTTTTGATACTTTTAGTCATCTTTAAGCAGTATTGAATTCATTTTCAGTTAATTTTGTTTTGCAGAATGGTACAGCCATCTATCGGCCGGGACGGGAACGAAAAGTTAAACGCAAGTTAACTTCCAATTAACTTCCTTTTCTTTCAAGTTGATGGGTTAATTCATCAAAAAAAATTTAAAAAGTATTTATTAAGACATAGAATTGTCAAGTTTATATCATTCAACAGAAAATTTAAAAACATGGTATATAAAAAGTTCTTTATATCTTGTAATTTTTATAATTTCAATTAGATATTTATATTGTTTTAATTACAAAACTAGTAAGTAATAACATATTATTGTTATATTTTGAGCCTGATGTAACTCGCGGATCTTTTTAATGGTAGATAAAATACTAAAGGATTTTAATGTAATTTTTTAGCAAACCTTTCTCTCGCCTTCGTTATTTGTAATTTGTGTTTATTCATGCATAAAAACCTTATTCCTATAAGCCAGAACTAAAAGACGGCAGAATTATGATTGACGCCATCTCAGCAATATGAGCATACTCGACTTTCACATACGTTCAAAAAATGAATCAATTAAAATTTCTCTTGGGGGTTCAGTTCAATGGCCACTAGAATTGTAAGATCTGATAACATTAAATTTCATTTAATTTGTCCATAGTCTCGATGATGGGGAGAGCTTAGAGCGTAAGATTCCTTAGGAGCTTAGAGTGTCAAGTAAATGTCAAGTAAAAGGAATATACCTAAAAATATCAAACGTAAACTGTTTCGTTCTTTCCACCAAATGTGGCGCTAGGACGAGGCAATCAAAACGAAACAACGTACAAAGTATTCCTCAATAGATGGCACATAACATCCCATGGTTCTCTGATGAAGCGTGGATCCATTTGTCGGATTATGGTAACTCACAAAACATCCATATGACTGAAAATCTCTTTACCACTCACCTAACACCACTCCATGATCAAAAGGTTGGTGTGTGGTGCGCGATGTGTCCGATGCGTATCATATTCCACATATTTTTTTTTACACTGACGTGTACCTGGACATCCTCGAACAGTTCAGGAATCAACTGGTTTATCGTAATGAACAATGAACGGGGATATTTTCCAGCAAGATGGAGGAACGTGTCACACATCGACAAGGAGCATGGCGGGAATTGAGTCTTTCATCGCCAACAGGGTAGTTTCGAACGGGTGTTGGCCGCCACGGTCGCCGGATATAACACCATCAGACTTCTTCCTTTGAGAAAAGTCTATTGGAACAAGCCTAGCCCTGTGGAAAATTCAATGGAAAACATCCAACGGTATTTTGCTGCTATTCCCCTAGATATCCCTGCTAATACGTACTATTTAGTTATATATATATATATATATATATATATATATATATATATATATATATATATATATATATATATATATATATATATATATATATATATCATTTATATAAAGTTTGCAAATACTATAGCCATATGCATGACGCAGCCTAGCAGCTAACGCAAAAAGAACAAAAACACAGGTGCATTAGCACCCAAAAATAGAAATATAGGTGAATCAACACCCAAAAGACAAAATGTCAAGCAATTAGACTGAAAAAAGTCAAAAAGATATCAAGAAAATCATTTTGACATCAAGACATGATTTTCTTGATATCTTTTTGACTTTTTTCAGTCTAATTGCTTGACATTTTGTCTTTTGGGTGTTGATTCACCTATATTTCTATCTTTGGGTACTAATGCAGCTGTGTTTTTGTTCTTTTTGTGTTAGCTGCTAGGCTGCTTCATGCATATCGCTATAGTATTTGCAAACTTTATAAAAATGATGCATTCGTGCTTTGTGGTTAATGGCTGCTTTAGCGCATGGCCAAGAAAGCTATTTGTTATTTGTTGTTTTTCTTCACGTTGTGTATATATATATATATATATACATACTCGCTTAGAACATATTTTAAGAATGGAAATAATGGACAATTGAAAAAGTATTTCTACTCAATAAAAAAGTGTACTTAAAGGTGAAATTCAAATAAAATAAAATAAAATAATTTTTAAATATGCACGGAAGTGTTATCGATTGAGTTTATTATTTTTTTCATCTGTCAAGCATTGTCAAGGCATTGTTAATTTACTTCATTTTTTGGAAGTTTTGAAAAAAGCAGAAACGCAAACCTGTCGAAGTGATAACAAAAGCCCCTTACTGCTAAAAATGAGATTGACTTGAAGGTTAGTAGACTTTTTCCGATAAGATTATTTTTAATAACCGATGAATATTCTGCTAGAAGAAATTAGGAAATAATCTCAGGAATTCATTAATAACTTATTTCTCTCTGATAGACAGCATTAGAAAAAAAATTATTGCATTTTTTCTGATAAAGCACATAGAAAATCATTAAATCTGATCATTGTTGTTCCAAAGGATTAAAGCTGTATTATTATGGAAATTTTATTTTTTGTCTGTTTGACAACCGATACGGCAAAAACGGCGCTCTATAACTCCATATTTGTAAGAATGCGTTACCCTGGAAATTAATATGTGAAGAATAAAAAAGTTTCGTCAAAATGGACTCAAAGAATTATCGTGTTATAAGTATTTTTATTATGCTTCATTAAGTTCATAGTTAAGTTTAACGATCACCTGCTAAGCGACAGGGATATTGAACTTGTGTTTCCAAGTATGTGCCGAATAAAACAGTTTCGTCTTAAGGGACTCAAAGGATTACCAGGTTATAAGTATTTTGATTATACTTCATAAAGTTCATAGTTAAGTTTAATGATCACCTGTTTGTTAGTATGAAAATTGAACTAGTGTTTCTAAAACCTCTAATCTGCCACCTGAACTAAACCAGCGATATGAGGAGGTGTTAATTTCCAGTAACTCTTACTCACATAATTCAGACGAAAAATGGGAATTTCTTTCTAGTTTGTTACCCATTTTCTACTGAATAGGAAAACTTTTGTGTACAGCAAATAAAAACAAACGCTGCTAACTCAGCAATGAAGCTATTATAACATTTGTTCCTTTATTTTATATTTGCACATAACAAAATTGTTTATATTTTTATAGTTTATGCCTTTTTTGCATTAATATGGCAAAGAAAATTTTTGCATTTAATATGGCAAAGAAACAACCGTGCTTTTGCATCTGCTTTAAAAAATTCCTAATACCGGTATCCCGGTATAACGTTTAAAAAAATACCGAATATCGGTATTGTAGTATGTTTGGTCCGGTATTGCAATAACTACCTGTGACAAACGTAGTTATAAATAATCACTGAAAACTTTCGTTCCTTTCACATTGCAATTGAAAATGATTTCATGTATAGCGCTTCAATATGTTTTATGTTATAAAAAATATATAAAAATTATATAAAATAATTCATTTTAGTCTAAAAAATAAACAAACATTGGTTACAAATGAATGAAATGAAATATAGGACTATTATTTAAAGATTAATTATACGAAAAGCTTTATACCTTTCATGCTCATGTAATTATGAATTTTTAAAATGAATCTATTGTGAAGTTTAAATTAAGTATAACAAACGATAATATAATTCACATAATTCTCTCAGGGCCTTTCTTTCGGTGATATTTCTTTGTTTATGCACAGAAATAATTTCTCCGTTTTCAACTAAAATACATATTGATATAGAAAAGTGCATGCCCCTTAATGATTTATAAATTAAACTAAAGATATAATACCCTAAAAACTGCGTGCAATACAATTAAAAGGAAAAACAATACATAATTTATCCTAAAAAAGTTATTCAATATAGGATGTCTCGCTTTTGAGATATAGTTAAGTTCATTCATTGAACATTTTCACATATATTGGATTGCATGTATCATTCAATTTAGCATTTATTAATGTTTTACATGGACTATTTATTCAATTTAACATCAAACAATTTTATTAATTCTAAAATTTACGTAAGATAATTCATTGTCTTGAACTAGGCTTTTTAATTGTATTACATTCCTTTTTAAATTGTTCCTCCTTAAAGCATAAGTGCATACTATTTAGTTATATGCCATGTAATTTCATTAACAAAACAGTTTTAGACTAACGTTCAACCTTTTAAACCAGCCTTGATTGGGGCTCGCAGATAAAAAAATCATTAGTGGCAAAATAAAACGAAATGACATCATTCGTTAACTTAAAAAAATGAAAGCGCCTAGTGTTGCCGTTGGATGAATCTTTATCAAAATAATTAATTCATTCACATAAATAAAAATAGTCAATTGATTGCGTATTTATTGAAACGGCTCATAAGTTTCATGTCATGTTGAAAACTTTCTACATATATTGGATTACGTGCATCATTATGTTTTGCATTTATTAATATTTTACATGGACTCGTTATTATATTTAACATTTACCAATTTTATCAATTTTAAAATTTACTTTAAGAGGGGTCCAGGACACAAAATTGTTCGAATTTCTGAAAAAAAATTTATTGTATTAAAAATTTCTGTGTTCTTTTACGCTTAAAATGATGTTTAAATCATGTTTCTATCTTAATTAGAACAGGAGAAATTATTATTTTTTTGCAACATTCTAATAGTAGCCAAGCGTTGTTTAAACCTGTAAGTGCGTTTTTCAGCATGATGGGTTTTTTCCCCATTTCTCGTATTTAAATTGTTATAAGTCAAGAACCAGTAAAGATAAATGGTTGAAACTTGGAACATGTCTATTTCAACTATTTTACTTTAATTTCGATTCAGCAAATTTTAAAAAAGTATTTACTTTTGAAAATACGGTTTTTTAAAAATATGTTACATCATTTTTTTGTAATTTTTAATATAAATATTTTTAATTTTTTTTAAATTAATATTTAAAAATAATGCTGAATTAAAATTAAAACTTATATATTTATGTTTAATTAAATGAAAAAGAATTGAAATTCGACAAATAACATTTCGAGTTATAACAATTTTAAATTAACGCACTTTTTTTAAAATTCTTTAATTTTAAATTTTTTTAAAAACATTTTGAGAAGTTTTATGAAGTGATTTTGTTTACAAATTATATGGTTAACCATCACAAAAATATTCAAAATTTTAACTCAATAAATAAAAAAAAATTTTAAATGTGTCCCGGACCCCCTAAAAAATTTATCCCCTTCAACGATGCTTTTCAATAGTATTACATTCATTTTTAAATCGATCCTCTTTAAAACATAAGTGCACACTATTGTATTCTTGGCGTAAAATTTTCTACTTTAAAACCAGAATTTGCTTTAATAATGCAGCCATTAAAATAATCGAAGTATTTGGCGTATATATTTAATTATATGTGTTACAGTTATAGAACAGTTAAGCGTCTGTTTAAAGACTTAAAAATACTTTTTCCGTCTGTTAAACACAGCTATCGATAGAGGGAAAAAGCATCTGTCTGTAAATGAATTTTGTGGTTGTAAATATAGGGTATATGAAGAAAGGAAATCCTTAACTCTTAAAAGTTGGCTGTCCTAAAAGAATTTATAAGTTGAAATTTCCAACCTTCATTTAACGTTTTTCTTTTCTTCAAGGATCTAGACAAAAATAATTTTGTCGAAAATTGGTTACTTTTCGGAGGAAATTATCTTCATTGTTCCAGAATCCACTAAGAATTCCCAGTGGAATTCAATCGAAGTTCTCCACAACAAGATGATGCTCCCAACGCAAATTTAAAATGGCCATTTAAATAAAATAACTTTTTTTCACTTAGGAACCTCTCCATGTAAGATATCGCACAACTACGGTACACGATCAGAGGGTGACATTCATCAATAGAAAGCAGAAAAAGGTAATTTTTTTCTATAATTTTTGTTGCGCCGAAGTAATGATTTACCTAAAATTACACTTAGCGGTTTAAATTGCGAAGTCGCTACTTAGCTACAGGAAAGTTATTGTTTATCTCTTTAAAGTCTTTTTTCCATATAAAATCTACTTCATATCATCCATTTTCGAAAACGGTACATTTATCGTAAATCACTAAAATGCACAGGCGTAGCGTTCTTCTAATTTTTTTTCTTTTTTTTGGGGGGGGTGGGGGGCACGAACTGAATTCAGTTAGGGCCCTCCTCAGCGCATTGACTGTCGGGCAGTCCTTAAAATATAAAACATTATGATTTTTTTTAAATTGAATAACAATAGAATTAATGTTTGAGTAGTATTCAAAAGTTTTACAATGAGAAAAATAAATATAATTAGAAAAAATATATATAGCATCGAATTTTTACTTTGGATCATATCATTTTTAAAAACTATGTTAAGGCTAAAGATATAATCGGAATCTTCATTTTCACAGTTTGAAAAAGCGGGGAAAAACCAACTTTCTTAAAAGTTTTCTCCAATTTTCCGATTTTAACTGAACATCTATTAACGTTTTAATTTATTTCAAGTTAAACTGGAGGGGTACGTCCTCCCCCGACGTTACGCCTATGCTAAAGCGTTATCAGTTTCATCAAAATTAGATTTCTTTCTAATACCTACAGTTTCACGATACCAGAACTTCTTCATACTCTCTCTGGCATCTCCTCTGAAGCATGACAGCAGTGAAAAATATTAACACGCTCTGTTTCTCTAGTTTAACCACAAGTTTTCATTGTAAGCCATCCAAACACAGACTTTTGAAGAATAATATTCTCAATATTTATTTTATCTTATTAGCTCTCATAAGTTCATAGAATAATTCTGGACCCATCAGTTAGTCAGTTTAATTTGTAGATGAAAAATGCGGGCCAGTATAATTATACTACGAAATTTAATTTTTGATACCTGAAGAGGTTCTGGAAGCCTCATATTTGTAATATTATTCACAACTAATTTTATGTTCCCTGTAAAATCTGCTCTAGCGTTAAAAATTACGGTAAAAAAATCTTCATTTTTTTACTGTTACGGAATAACTACTAATACCCAAGACAGACGCGTTCTTATGCTTTAATCAATAAATCAGCACAATCAGTTGTAACCAAACAGGATTGGCTACCACAATCTATCAACGCACGTAGTGATTTAGATACTCCGGTCGAATCTCGAGTGTAAACTATGGCAGTTTGAAGTAGCCAAATTTATTACCATCGGTTTGAGATGAAAAATAATTTGATGATTCAGCACATGCAAGCTCATTTAGATGGGAACACTAATGCTTATTTGACCTTGAGTATGTTCCGCTCAGGGACAGTTGTTTATACTAGAATCATTGCTAATGCCTTTTGACATTTCTTCGAAAATGAGTTTCGACATTAAATCATATCTAATAAGGGAATGATGGCAGTTGTTGCATACTTCACAGTTTTTAAGACTTACACGCTAATTAATTTTATGGGGACCCAAGCAATTATAACATAGCTGTCTAATTCGAACTTCATTAATTTATTTCTCAAACGACAAAACATGAAATAATTTAGTTTTATAAATTGGTTCGTTTTATTACACACTAGCTGAATACCCGTGCTTCGCTACGGGGTACATTTTAGGATAATTACAATGAAAAAGTAATGAAATTGATTTTTAGAGTATTTTCTTATAAACAATATATTTTGTTTCTTCATTGGGCGGAACTAATATTACCAGGCTCGTCCGCGAACTTACGCGTGAGCAAGCTACGTAAAACTGACCGTGGGAGAAACAATTTTCTCGTAAATGTACGCCAGCATATTTTGAAGTTTGGCCTTGGGACTTATTTATCGTCATATTTTGAGACGGCATATTTTGAGAGGAAATTACAGTTTTATATATAAATTTGATTTAATATCCATAAAACATACTAATTTGAACTAAATTTTAAAAAATTTCCATCTCAATTAGTCTAGTGGTTAAATTTTATCTTTTACTGTATTTTAATATTTTCTTTGTCAATTAATTTCGTTGTTATGCACGTGACGCAAAATTAATTTAAAGTATCACAAAAAGAAAAGAAATCTCGTGATCAGCATTTAATAAATTAAATTCAAAACTTTGCAAACGATTACTGTTTTGGAAGCTAATGTTCTGCTAATTTCCAGTAAAAGCTAAAATCATTTGAAAACTACACACCAGTGTTCCACTCACACGCAACACTATAAACCCCTAAAAGAATGCAGGAATAAAACGTTTAAAAAATATAAATCTATTAATTTAAATAATTAACACACACAAATGTATAAATTACACAAAAGTTTACTTAAATTCTTTAATCTGTCTACATCTCCAGTATAGAAATATTTTCGGGGCATTTACAGAACATGGTATATTTCACTTTTGAAAACACGCATTAAATGAGCATGATCTCAATAAGAAATTTCTGAAATGAGCATGGCAATGAAGATCGTGTGTTTACAAACAACAGCAGTAACCGAAATGTGTTAAAATATAAATTTTAAGAGTATTATGGTAGTGAGTTGTGTATATAAATAAAAACTTTCCAAACGATTACTGTTTTGGAATCTAATGTTCTGCTAATTTCCAGCAAAAGCTAAAATCATTTGAAAACCACACAACAGTGTTCCACTCACACGCAACACTATAAAACTGAATTACAGTACTCTACGTTTATATGGGCATTGATAATTGTGGTTAATAGAGGGCAATACAGGACAATCCACGCATTACAAATAATAACAAAACAAAACATGATGGTAAAATAGAAAGGAAAGTTAAAACAGAAGTAAGAAGTTAAATTCTAAAAATATAAATGAGGTATAAATCAACTATCGATTCTAATTCATGAATCATTTATCAGGACATGAAAAAATTACTGCATGTAAAAAAAATTAACCTTACCTCCATTAATTTCAACACTTCTTGACCTGTGGCTTGTCCAATCATGTGAAATATAATTCTTGACAATAAATCTTGTTAACCTAAACTGTTATTTGTGTTTTTTTTAATTTAAAAAAGTTATGTTCTCAAAATATGACAATTAAGAAAAGATATCATCGAGAAAAAATAAATCATGCTACTTAAGAAAGTCATACCACAAATTTCTATAAAATTAATGTGCAACTATCTTTGACGTACAAAATAATGCATATGTAATACATTGCTAACATGTTTTAACATCACAAATTTCCACAATCAAAAGCTAAAATTAGTTTAAAATATTAGCTTTAGGATTTTGTGCATGATGATATGTGTTTTAGCTAAATTTCATTAAAAATTATTTCAAATTGATCAATTTATAAAAAAGGTATGCTATTTACAGGTAAGTTTTTGTTTCTTTTTTTAAGTGCTATTTTAGCATAAAAGACCAAAAAACCTTTACAAAATTATTTTTTCTCAAAGCTAAACACAAACATAATTAACAGTTGTTTTAAAACACCCCTGGTAAACATTGTTAGGTTTCGAAGTATTAGAATGATAATAAAAAATATTCCAGAGTTTCAGACAGAAGCACAAAAAGAACGAATATGCAAAAAAGTAACTAAATTAAACAAAAATTGACAGAATACAGAAAAAGTGAACACCGGCAAAAGTAAATAAAACTTTTCCTTGTGCGCATGCGCAGTTCTTATGAATGATTGATTCCAACGCCTAGAGTACCGCGTTGAAAGAACCATATAAAATTTGTGTTGAAATATCGTTCTTTAAAATTCAATTAAAAATCGAAATTTTACTTCCGTGTGCGAAACTTCCGTGTGCCAAATTTCACGGCTGTAAGTTTCACAGATTCGCCTGGGGTCCGCACACACACACATACACACGCAAACATTCGCTTTTATTAATAAGATAAAGCAAGAAATTTTCATATTATTTTCAAGAATAACGCTTTTAGATTTAAATTGAAACTCTGGTCTGGATTTGAGAACAGAGTGGTTACTCTGGATATTTTCTAGTATTTGACAGCGTTTACTTCGAAAGTTTACTTATTCTTCCCATTTAAATAGTTCATTTGTTACTTGTGCCATTTCGTATACTTTTTGAGATACTTTGACTAATCTTGAACTGATAATATTGATTGGGATTAATTCAGAAAGTTTGTTGGTACTTAAATCGAACAATTTCAGTCCAGGTACATGTTTTAATACAGCATCAATCAGTCTTCTTAGATATTTAGTGGATCCGTGATGAATTTTTCAATGTTTAGGATCTAGTTAATGTGGAAGTCTGCGATTTTATTTTGTTCTTGTATCATTCCTTCAAAGCAGTGGTTCCCAACCCGTAGAAGCCTGCGGATCACTAAACGAAAAATTGAACCATGTCCGGACCCCCCCCCCCCCCACACACACACACACACGCCGACTTACGAGAAGGGGGGATGATGAGGTTTTAGAATATCCCCAAGCAAAAGGGATACAGGATCAACGCACTCACTTTTAGTTTCAACCAGGGGCGTAGCTACCGTGGAGCAGTTGGAGCGGACTGCTCAAGGCGCACGACTCATGGGGGCGCAAAATTTGAAAGAGTGAAACAAAAATTTGTGAAAACTTTTGTATAAAAAAATTTTGTTTTGTCAGATTTTCTATAAAATATACAAAAAATAAATGAAACATTTTTAAGTAAATAAAACTATAAGCACCTAAATATATAAGAATGTACTTGACTTATCATAATTTTGATTTCAGAAAATTTTCATTATAAATTTAACACTTTATATAGTACCTCTAATAAACCTATAAAAATGTATGATGATTGCTACGAATGTTTAAAAGCACTACTATAGGCACTTACTATACGTATTATAAGTTGTGTTGGACTGCAAAGAAGTTACAAGTATCCGGTGAATCCCCCGAGCGCCAAATGTAAACTTTTTATATCCGGTTCTACTAGTGTGAGGGATAACATAAGATCACCCTGTCCATTATGTTAGGGCGATTCTGCGTTTGCCTGAGTAAATAACTCATCCGACTGAAATCAAAATTAGAATTTCAAATATTTGCAATATCGCTCCAAAATTTACTGGAATCATCTGAGCAGTTCCTTGAAGATTCGAGGTTTTCTGAGATTGTTTCTTTTAAAACTAATTTCTGGTTAATAAAAGTGAGGAAGAGAAGAAGTACTTCGTTGGAAAACGCATTTCAGTACTGCTGTTTCATTTGTCAAAATAACTGGAGTATACATGCATTCGACATTTTTGTTGGAAAAACTCCTCGTATTACGGAGCAGTTGACACATCTGAATCCATTTCAATTACATCTATTGAATGACAAATGTAAGCAGAATGTAACAAGTTATTTAGGAAAGAAATCAACTATCAAATATTAAAACTAATATTGCGTATGACACATTAAAGTACTTCCGGTTTCACTATTCTGCGTTTAAACGGAAGAGTAATGTTATAAATAATATTTGTACACAAAGCAGTGTTCAATACTCAGGGATACGTAATTTTCGTATTTACTAAGTAGATGCGAATAAATGTGAAATTTGCCGATATGAGCGAATAAATGCAAAAATTAATTTTTTACTCGATTTTGACGAAAATTCCGAAATTGTTTTTTATTCCTTTATTTTAAAGATTGTAAATTTATGTTTCTAAATCGTCTTTTATATTTTCGATACGATCATTAGGAATGAAATTAGAGCGATATAAAGATCAGCAACAGCTATGAATTTCAATGCAAGTTGAAAACTTTAATCGTTTTTTCTGTAGAACTTATTTTCCATCAAAAATGTAAACAACTCTTGCGATAACACGTCTATGGAATTTTTCACGTATGTTTTTCATAGTACTAAGAATGTAATGGAGTACAGATTTGGTTCTAGGTATATTATTTTTTTATTTATAGCTACATTTATAAAAAATTTCATGGAAAATTACTAAAATTTTACATATAATTGCATATAATCACCTGTATTTTTTTTTAGATTTTGAGATATCGATTAGCTTGTAGGTCATTACAATTAGAAGGTACTTACGTACATAAGACCAAAACGAAGTTAATGTTATATGCATAACTTTTTTGTTAGTGCTAGAGACGTTTTTGTAAAAATTTGCTAAATTTCGTCCCAATTTCCTCAATTTTGTAAAAATTTGCATGGTTAATGTCTATTTTTCCATCATTTCCGAGTTTTGGAGTTATATTCCTTAACAAAAATAAGATAAAAATTTTCGCAAGTACAGTTTTTCAAAAAAAGGACTCCGAACGTAGTCGGATACCTTAAGGAAACAAAATTAGTTAATAATAGTAGTTTATTAAGATAATTGCTTAACTAAGAGCATCCACGGTCTTTAATCTCACTTTCTCTCACTTTCTCTCACTGATCTCACTTTCTCCAGATTTGCTCCCTCTCCTCTCAGGGTCAACCTCCTTTGTCCTTCCACACACCGATTGAGGGGGTCTCAAAATTCCTCTCTCTTTCCCTCCCCACGACTGGACACTCCTTGACGCAGATGTTCAAGAAGGGATCGAAAATCAGCCCCTTTTCTGAGAATTGCGAGTTGTAATTCTTTCCACACATCTATAAAAAAACGGGGGGTTGCTGTCCGACCCTGGACAGTCTGTTACGGGGCAAAGATAAAAAAATTACGGGCCCTTCTCAACTGTCACATGGAAACAGTGTCACTAAGAATTCTGTTACTTACCTATCCAAGTAAGTAAAATTGTGATTTTTTAAAATAAAGGCGAAATTTTTGAGTGAATATATATATATATATATATATATATATATATATATATATATATATATATATATATATATATATATATATATAAAACAGTTCCGTAACTGATTGACTCACTAACATACAACGCACAGACCAAACCGCTGGACCTAAAGGGCTAACATTTTGCATGGCGATTCTTCTTATAGTGTAGGGGTGCACTAAGAGAGATTTTTGAAAAATTCTTCTTAGATTTATTAAAATTCAAATTTTAAGCTTTATTTTTAAGTTTGCATTTAAAATAATAATTTGAGGGTTATGAAATTTATATCACGAGAAAGATCCTAAAAATTCCTTTAAAATGAAATCTTTTTTTGAATCTTTACCTCCATTTTCTGATTTTTGGTGAATTTTTAAAGATTAAATTTTAGAATTTAATTTATTAAACGCCGATCACGCGATTTCTTTTTCTGGAACTTCAAATAAATTTATCGTCGCGTCCATAACAATGAAATAGACAAAAAAAAAATTTCCCTTGCTAATGCGCCAGACGATTGGACATTATCCAAAAAAATATTAAAATACAGTTAAAGATATGTTCCTCAAACTGTACTATATAACCTGTAATATATTCTTTAGTATGTCTTATTAGATTTAATTTGAATATTTTCTTCTACATTATTTTGTCTATAAAAATATCCCTTACGATTTTTTTATAAATATGTTTTTTTGTTTTTTTACATCAATTGCATACATTGATCATTGTATTTATTATAAATATATATTTATTTACTTTTTTGGTATTAATTGCATACATTGACCGTTGTATGTAATTTGAATATACTCCGTAGCGAAGTGCGGGTTTTCAGCTAGTATATATATATATATATATATATATATATATATATATATATATATATATATATATATATATATATATATATATATATATATATAGCGAATTTTGAAGGAACGCAAAATTTTATATATTGTACTATTTTTGCAAAATTTCGACATTTTTTGTGAAATTCACGTACCCCTAGCAATAATATGAATACTTAGTTAAACTTTATTTGAGTTAACCGAAAAAGATTGAAAAATCGGCACAGTATAAAAACATATGAGCAAATATAACATTTGTGTTTGACTTTCAATCACAAATGTTATACTTGCAAATAAACAGATGTAATTATATTTGTATTATTAGCATAACTATAACTATCATAATTCATTGAATTTGAATCCCGTAAACACCACCGAAATCCATAACGTGTTTACTCGTGTTTAGAATTTGGGTGCAATGTGCAACCAAATTCCAAAATGTAATCATAATAATTAGAAATTAAACTAAATTGTAATAGCAGTTTTCAGTTTTACCTTAAACTTTTATAGTTTTGTCGATAAAATAAGTTTTAGTTAGGAAGACGGTAGAAAAAAATAGTTGCATTCGGGCAAAAATGGAGGCAAGTAAATAATTTTATTAGTAGTAAAATTAGAGTGCAAATATTAGGTTAATTGTAAAAGCTCAGCACAGATGTACGTTTAGTCAAAACCTTCGAAATTAAGTTAAGAGAAGTTAAGACTTTATGAGGGAATAAGTCTAAATGGAAATTTTGTCTGTCAGTTTATAAATTTTTTTAAAAAGTTATTTCATAAATAGTATCACTAATCATTTCAATATTAAGTTTCAATATAAAGTCTCAAGGGTGTGGTGGCCCAGTTGGCAAGAGCAGCGGGCCAGTGATCTGAACGTCCCTGGTTCGATGCTTGTCCCTGCAAATTCGCAGCCGTGTACACTAATGGCGGCCGGTGCACGTAAAATCTGTCGCGTCTGCAATGTCCTCCAAGGTCTCACATTAACTCTGGAGGTGTTGGGTCAAGTGCATCGGTCTCGACACTTGCCTTGGTTCTAAATAACGGGACCGGCCCTTTAGCCAAGTCGGACTCCGACCCTCGCGGTGCTATTAAAAACCAGAGCCGTACCACTCCGCCCAATAGCCTTAATTGGACTTGAACTGATAGATACTATCTGTCAAGGGGCATCAGAAACAACACTTATAATTTCTAAAGCTTTCTTTCAAGTTCACCTTAAATTGTAAGAAAAAATAAGAACATGAAGAATATGAAGATTTTGAATGTATTGAACAATTTCATAAATGTATTTGAAAACTGTCCATAGAGACAATCATACATTATACACCATGTCCCGATGCCTGAACTACATCAATTAGTTTGAATCCGGGCTTGTGGCGGCCCTGTGGTACAGCTCGCTGGTTTTCGGTGCTGGGGGTGCTTGGATCAAATCCCGGCGTCGCGCCACAAAAACGCCTCCGTTTGTGTCGTCCCTTCATAGGGGGTAATGCTGTCCGCCTATACGGTGCCCCCATAATAAAATGGACAGTAAACTGAGGCGAATTATAGGCGAATGTTTGACGACAAGTGCCTCCACTTTAACAGAAAAACTAGTTGAATCTAGTTGCCATTATTAATTTTTATTGTGAATTTTAAGCAGCAGTGTGTTATGAAAAAAATGCAAGTAATTAGGTATGTCGAAACAAAATTGATTTAATTGAAAACTGTTAAATAAGTATACGTAGTTTACTCTGCAAACCAGTCAGAAAACACAAGTAAAAGCAGATGATGTGAAAATGTCCCATTCCTATCTGATAAATATCTTACACCAAAAATATTTTAAAGCTTTTTCTGTAACATAAAACTGAGAACTAAAATAATTATGGTTTTTATTTATTTTTTTTATCAGCATTTTACAGTATAATGTTCATTTAGTGTTCAAATAGTGTAAATGCTAATTTAAATAACTCTTGAGAGTTTTGTATTCCCGTTGGAACAAAAAGAAGGCCCTTTAAGTTCAAATATATACATCAATCAAAGTTCAAATATATATATCTTTAATTTACCAATAATTTTGTGAAAGTCTGCCTAAATTTTAATTTTATATTTCGAGCCTGAGCTGCCTTCAATGATCGATCGTAAGCTGGATCGTCCGGATATACAAAATGAATTAATCAATTTGATTGCAAATGAAATTAATATCCAGATTAAAAGTGAAATAGAGGCCACTTTCGTAACAATAATAACAGATACAACGCAAGATATATCAAAAATCGATCAGCTAAGTACTGTGTTCCGTTATGTTATAATAAAAAAAGATGATAATGAGAAACCAATCGAGCTGCAAATAAAGGAAACATTTTGTGGATTTACTCAAGTTACTGATCAAACATCACAAGGATTAGAAACAACAGTTTTAAAAATAATTGAAAATTTCACCGACCTATCAAAATTGCGGGGGCAAGGTTACGATGGGGCTGCGAATATGAGTGGTGCCTACTCAGGGCTACAAGCAAGAATTAGACAACGAAACCCCGCTGCCAGATTTGTGCATTGCTGTTCTCATAATTTGAATTTAGTGATCAACGACAGTGTCACCAATGTACAGGAAGTCAGGCAATTTTATGAACAGCTAGAAAAAATTTACATTTTTTTTCAGTTCTGTTAGACGTTGGGCAATATTAATGGAAACTAATCAAACCAACCTAGCAAAAACATTAAAAAGAGTTTGTCCAACACGATGGTTTTCCCGAGTTCAGGCCCTTGATGCACTACGTTCTCGTTATTTTGATGTAATTAAAATATTGACATATTTAGCATTGAATGGAAAAAATTATGAGCAACGTGAAGCTAAAAATTTGATTAATTATTTTGAACAATTTTCAGCAATTATTTTGATAATTGTGCAAAGTAAAATGCTGGAACCAATTAATGCAGTCTTGAAAATGCTGCAAGGCACTCATGAAGATATAGAGAAATCCGTTGAGATGCTTTCATCACTCCTAACTCAGTTCCAGAACTTAAGGAATAATTGGGAGTTTGTTAAAAACGATGCCCTTGAGTTATCAGCTCTATGGAATATTGAACCTTGTTTTCCCAAAAAAAGATTGCGTCGTGTGAAAAAATTCTTTGATGAATTACAGGTAGATGAACGCATTGAAAACAGTGAACAATGTTTCAAAGTCGATGTGTTTTATAAAGTAATGGATTTAATAATCAATCAATTAACTATTAGATTTAAATCCGTTCGACAATTATGTACACTTTTTAAATGTTTATCACCTGCATATCTCGTCACGTCACCTGATAAAAGTATCCTAGAAGGATCAGAATTATTACAATCGGCATATCTTTCCGATATTTCACCTAGTTTTGGACCTCAACTGCTTCGATTTAAAATGTGCTTTTATACCCAGTTACAACAAATTACTTCAATACGCGAAGTCGCTGAACTACTATTAATTCACACCGCAGCATCAAGTAGCTTCTCTGACATTATTACAGCATGCATGATTTTTTTAACTTTACCGGTGACGACAACGACATCAGAACGAAGTTTTTCAAAGCTAAAATTAATCAAAACATATTTAAGAAGCAGCATGTCACAACACCGTCTTAGCTCTTTGGCCACTATATGAATTGAAAGAACAATAGCTTGTCAACTTGATCAGGAGAAAGTGATTGACCGATTTTCAAACGAGAAAGCGAGAAAACAACAATTTTGAAGTTTTTTTTATGTGGAAACTGGACATGCATAAGTACATTTTGCCAATACAGTTTATGAAATATGTAGTTAATATTAGTAGGCACTCAGTACTTAAAGAATTAAAATTTGTTTTATTATTATATTTTAATTTATTAAATTAAATTTCTTATTGTTGAAATGTCTTGAATTTCAAATAAACTGTTATCAAGTAAGATTTTAAATCGAAATAATATTAGATAGAAAACAAATTTCACCAGAACTCTTCCGAGAAACAAGTGGGCACACCGATTTTATTTGCTCCAGGGTGCTAAATATGTAGCTACGCCACTGGTTTCAACCTTGTCTTCAATCTTTAGTATTAGATACCCTAGATCTCAGCCTGAAATTAAAACATATTGATTCATGGGTGATAAATTAAAACAGTTTTTTAGAACACATTATTTATTATTGCTATTGTACAGTGTACAGTACGACTTAACTACAAATTCTTTAAATTTTATACATAAAAATCCATAAAAATTAATTCAACACCTGATTGTCAAAGAATATATTCGACCCATCTAGTTAAATGAACATAGCTTTCAAAATGCCCATTTATTTGGCAACTCTTTTATATGTGGTGCTGGACCACTCCCGAGGCTCTCGAGGACCACCGGTTGGGAACCACTGTTTTAAAGTTTGGAACAGTGACGTAAATCTATCATCGGCCGTTTGGATGGCTTTAACGTCTTCTTTTCAACATGATCGGAGATAACGAAGCCTTTGCATTTCCTTCAAAGAATCATTTGAGGCCACGAGACCATTAAATTGATTTTCAAATAATGGCCACTTGTCATAACTGCCCGAAAACTATGGCAGTGGAAAGTCTGGAAGTTTAGTATTACATAATGATTTGTTTTCACCTTTGCCACATCATTAGATAAAGTTTCTGACGAAAGAAGATATTTGAGGCTTACCTCCAAACTTTCTTGTAGATCCTCCAATTCTAATAACGGGGATTCGCTATTTTTTATTTCTTCATCTAACAGACTTAAGGCATTATAATTCTAGTATAAGTTCTTCATATCACGTTTCATCCCAAAGAGAGATTCCACTTTTGGAGAGATTTCTATTAAACCCTCTTTTATTTCTATAAATACGGAAACAAATTTTTCGATCTTAATGAGTTTCGTTTTAACTTTCCCGCGTAATCTGTTAACAGTTTATAGCGTTTTATCAATTCTAAAGTGGATTGCTTTCACACTAAGTCAAGGTGGACCACTAAATTAAGATAGAAAGTATACTGAAAGGATCAATCGTAACTAATGGACTGCATTTGTATTTTTTACTTCTACAAGTAGTGAACACAACGCCTCGTGCCATAGATCGACACTTATTAAAAAATGGAACCACTAGGGAGTGACATTATGAAAGGGATATTTCTGTCCAATAATTTTTACGTATATAATTAAGTTGCGTTTTTACATATGTATGTATGTGTGTACACACACATATAACATGCATATATATATATATATATATATATATATATATATATACGAGGAGTGTTCAAAAAAGTATCGAACCTTATTTTTTCATGCGTAAACCAATGAAGCGCGGGAGGCTTTCTTCAGTGCAGATGTAGAGCGGACACTCATGAGCCGTCGTGAATTTTTTCTCACCGGCAGAAAGCGTCAGTCGCTGGTAGTCGGCCAACTAGTCAAGACGTGTAGTGAGCGGACGCCGGATTTAAGTTTTTGTAAAATGAAAGAAAAACTTGAGTAGCGATGTTGCATCAAAATTTGCCAAAAGCTTGGTGATACCCAAGCGGAAACGATTCGCAAGATGCAATAGGCTTTCGGGGACAATGCCATTAGCACCTCATGCGTAAAGGAGTTGGACAACCGCTTCAAAGATGGCAACCGCTTCAAAGATGGCCGCACATCAGTGAACAGTGAACCACGTTCAGGTAGGCCCTCAACAAGCCGGAATGACAATGTCATTGGGCAAGTGCAGACTGTGGTCTAACGGGACCGTCGTAACACACTCCGAGAAATTGCGAACGATATAGGGGTAAGCATTGGATCGGTACATTCAACTTTGAACGAGAATTCGGGCATGAGGAGAGTGTTCGCGAAATTTTTACCGAAGCTGCCAACAGTGGAGCAGAAGAAATGGCGCCTGGACATCCCACAGGACATGCTGGACAATGCAAAGAGTGAACCCAACTTTCTGAATACCATGATCACAGGCGATGAAACATGGGTTTAGATGTACGACCCAGAAACCAACATGCAGTCGTCACAGTGGAAACATCCGTCATCCCCAAGACCAAAAAAAGCACGGCAGCAAAGTGAAGGTCATGTTGCCTGTTTTCTTTGACTCCCGTGGTGTGGTATATCATGAGTACGCACCACAAGGCCTAACCACAAAGGAGTAATACCAGGAGGTCCTTCGTAGTCTCAGTGATGCTGTGCGGCGCTAACGACTGAATCTGTGGGCAGCGAAAACTTGGCAGCTCCATCATGATAACGCACCTTCCCATTCAGCGCATTTGATTCAGACTTTCCTCGCCAAACACGACATTCCTGTTTGTCGTCAGGCTCCCTACTCACCCGACATGGCTTCGTGTGACTTTTGGCTAATTCCCAAGTTGAAAATGCCGCTAAAAGGGACCCGATTTCAGTCAAGAGAAGACATCATGCGGAATGCGACGGAACGGTTGCTCATCATTCCAAAAACTGCGTTCCAGAAGTGTTTCCAACAATGGCAGGAACTCTGGGAGAAGTGTGTGCACTACCACTACTTTGAAGGGAATAAGTGTTTCGGGTTTCCAAATCAATAAATGTAAAAGAACCTAGCAAAACGGATGGGAGAGGGTTTATGCTAAATATAGTACTGTAGATATTTTGTGCGCATGACTCAGTTTTATCAAAAATAAAAGATCTTAAAACTAAACTCATAAAAACTTATGGAAAAAAAGGATAATAAAGATTTGTTAATATTGTGAATGCCCAAATTAAAAATTCATCATGATGACTACCACACGAGTTAAGGTTAACAGAAAACGCCTCTAACCGATTAGTTAAGACATTCAGTATTTGTCTGAAAAACTTAAATTTCGATATCGTGTTTGAAACATTATATCTAATGTTTTTGAGAATATTTTAAACTTCAATACTTCATATGTAAAGTGAAATCTAAAATTTTTATGGCAGATATACATTGTGCGACCAAGAATGAATCAATAAAAAATACTTCACTAAACATTACGTTATTCCATTAACGATTAATGGTGACTATTGTCATTAAAAATATCAGTTCTTTTTTTCATGTTATTTTCTTTACGAAAAACAAGCATTAATTTAAAAAATTCTTTCATATCTAGATACAAAACGCAGAAGATAGAAAATTGTGAGAAAACTGCTATTTCTTCTACGAAATTTATGATAGCCTGAATCAAAGAAGGATATCAAAGGAGACCCCACTCAGGTATTCATGGGAAGACAAGACAGTGGACAGAATCATACACGCGCAGAGTGAGTGTTGGTCTTATCCAGGCCTGGGATAAGAGAATGAAAATTAAGGCGACAATGGACCTTCCGATTGACACAAATATGTCCCCAAAACGACTTTGTTTTCTTTCAGAAAATGATTCTGCAACTTATCAGCTTTAAATTTTAAAAACAGTGTGTTGATCCGATCATTATTAACCGAGTTATAAGTATTTTTTTCAAACGTAAACAATGGAAATGTTAGTCAAATTAAAACTTTAAATGCCATTTTCCCAAAACAAGTTTTCATGTCGTTTTGGTAAGTTCAAAATGTACCATGCGTCATAATTTTTCTTGAATTTTCATAAAATTTCATAAAATGATTATTTATATATTTTAGAATAAAATTTAGTAATCAATTCATTATACTATTTTAAAACAACTTAAAAATTTTTACAGTAAAAAAAAATTTTTTTGATAAAATTTTGCATAAAATGACCTATTTTTATCGATTTCTTTTCTAGTTTTTATAAATATGACTGTAAATCAAATATTGCTACTAACTTTTATTATAACTATATAAAGCTAGCTTAAAAGAGCAAATTAGATAACTGAGACAAAAATTAATGCGCAAGGAGCATTTTTAAATAGAGTAATTAACAAACTGATTTTACATAATATCTTAATTAATTACATTCTGATTTTTTTTAATTTAGAATTTCCATCTGTAAACAACACTGTATAAGTATACAAAATTTCATAGCAATTGGTTAATAAATTTTTTTTTTAATATTTTCATGGTCCATTGTCACCTTAAGCGCAAATAGCACTATCGGTATGAAGTCGGAACGACGCGAGCATTGGTTTCATAACATTCTGCATTGGTTTTGTGACAAGAGAAAGAACTCACGTTAAAGTAAAAATTATCTCTGTTTCCATTATTAATTTTCTACGAGTCTAGCTGTCTCCGCTGTAACTTTAAGGATCCAAAATTTTGAGCCATATTTCATAATTCATCCGACTGTCTCGAAGTTAGAGTAACGAAATAGAATGATTGAGAGATAAATCAATTTTAATCCTATATCATGAGAGACCAAAAAAAATATAGATACGACGGAAAGACGGAATACTCGCATGCATCGTTAAATTAGAGTATTTGTCCATCTCAGCTACAAGACTCACTTGTTTAGCGTATTTCTCCCCGCAGTATTGAATGTTGCCACTTAGACCTATCGAAAGAGGAGCCATTCAATATCTCCGACATTAGATATTTAATGGCGTATTTGCCTCCCGGCGCATGATCGAGAGAGCGGTAAAGCATGCGTTGCGCCACGTGTAGAATTGCACTCCAAGGCTTCGCAAATTCGAGATGGGAGGAGCTCAAGCTTAGGAGATGAGCGCTCTGGTTTCTTTCGATAATCCCATGAACGCAGCTGCAATCAGTTTTCTTCTCTAAATGGCGATTTTGAAACATTTCATAGACATCCGTGTTTATCTATAGCAGCAATTGAAATAAGCTTCATTGCATCACTTTGTGATGAAATTTTTACCTAGTCACGCTAATTTATTCGATTTAAATAATAAAAAACACATATATTATTACTGATATTCATTTACCTTTTCCTTACGGGGTTGGATAGCATGTATCCCAAGAATACGGGCCCAAGAAGGAATATATATATGTGTGTGTGTGTGTGTGTGTGTATGTATGTATGTATGTATCCATATATATATATATATATATATACACGTACACACATATATATATATAGCCCCCTTAATGGTTATTCTTACAAAGGGGGTATGAAATTTCCCGTTCTAAAGAGGGAATCTGAAAAATGTGCCCCGTAAGCTGAAGGTTAAGTTATTTAAAGACTGAACCAGTTCATTTGCATGTGTAAATTAAACCCCTTATCAAATGAAATAGACATGGAGCAGAAACTAGAAGTTATTACTGATATCACGCTTTTGTTCCGGAAGCAAATCAAAAAAGTCAAATTATGCATAAAAATAAATAAATAAGTAAAAGAGCATCGGAAAAAATATGTACAAATGAAGGTCCTGAGGAACGGGGGACACAAAACTGTCAGATAAAGGAAATTATTTTCACGGGCCGAAACATACCGTTGAACTTTTAGTATAAAATTCAAAAAACACTCGATGACTTCTTTCACCGTTTCACCGATGCTTCATGCAGCGTTTTTATGCAGTACTGTGTATGCATACCCAATGTACTTGTTTTCTTTGGGCCTACTTACCTGAGTGGAATTTTTAAAGATTTGCCATCTTTAGAAGGCATTTCTCGCGAGTTATTTCTACGACATTTTCTACAGAGTGCCTTCGTTCTACTTTCATTAACCCATCAGCGGTCGCGTCAATTTTTGGAACACCAGCAGGCGCGCGTGGCTCGAAGTGCAACGTCTCTTTCAACCTTTATTAATCCTTTTGTAATACACTTTTTTTCAAATTGAAAATAATAATTATGACAATATATAAAATGTTGACAATACTGAGATATATTTATAATTAAAGGCCAAAGAATCCAGATACAATCACCTTATTTCAAAACTGTCCTGTTTGTTGGATATAAGGACAACTTGCGAATGGATTCCTATTATGTCCAAAAACCTAAAAAAATAATGAGACTGTCCATCTTCGTGGTATGTGGGATACCGTGTAATATCTGCACATTTGATCGACTACAACAACTCCTGCTTTTGTCGTATTGTAATCCAGTATAATCGCTAGTTTACCACGATTAAATCACGACTAACAATAAATGGAAAGTAATACAAGGATCAGGAAATGAGAACTGCGTTAGAAAGGGAGTAGCTATAAATAGAAACTGCTTAGAACATTCAAACCTTACATGCAAAAAAAAACCATTCAAAATTACAAAAGTGTTGCATTTTGTACGCGTTCGCGCTTGCTGAAGGGTTAAACTGACTTAAAAATTTTCGAGTAAAAATTTTCAACATATTGTCCTAAAAGAAAAATTACCTTGAAATAAAATGAGTCTTTTGCGCTCAAAGTGCTGAAAAGTTTTATGAATAAATTTTCTATAAATCTTGAAGACAAATTGTTTCGGTATGCACAAAAGGGAAAAAATGGCTATTGGCATAGAATATATATCATAAATTAAAGATTTTTTAATTTATATTCTAAGTTTTTCATAAGAAAATTTCGAATTCTTCAGGCATTTTTTTACACGTGTGATGACTTTTTATATAAAGGCGCATTTGATGTAAAAAGAATATCGCAAAGCGTGTGTAAATTTTTAAAAATCGATTTTTCTGTCTGAGACGCCCTTAAAATTTAAAAAACAACTTTATGCCAAAAGAAAATGGTTTTTAAAATACTCCTAACACATAATTATCAATTCACTTCAGAATGAGTTAATATAAATGTTCAAAACAAAATCTTTCAACATTATAAAAAACGTACAGTTGAAAGTGTTTTTTTTTCTCAATAAAAGTATCCTGAAAGTGAAATTAAGGCTTGAATTCTCGGAGGAAAATACTGCTTTTCAGACTGGAATATTTTCATTGCTTAGTAACCAATAAAGATGCAAATGTTGCGCTAGAACTCCGTACCGGCGCTTGAACAAGAGCTATTTTTTCCCATAAATTTCTATTGAACAACAATGGTATGAGACTTATTGTTAAAGATTATTATTAACAAAGCAGTTAAAACATGATCAAATTTGGTTACTGATCTACTATGCAAAATTTTCTTAACAAGAAAATGAGAAAAGAAAGTATGTCTAATCAAAGATGTGAATTAAATTTGTCTATAAATGTTACACGACCTTCTTAATTGAAAAAAAATATATATGAAGAAATTTTTTCATAATCAAAATAATTTCTGTTGAGAGCAAGTAGTTTTTTCAACCTTAAATGCAAATTCTAACTCTGACAGGTGCGAATTTTATAACCAAAACCAACTCTATTTCAAAAGCCAATATAAATATTAATGCAGAATAACAATAAAGATCTCGCATAAACAATAGTCAGAATAAAATGTTTTAAGAGAGTTAAAGAATTGAAGTAAAGTATACATAAGGAATTTTTTTCATAATCAAAATAATTTCTGTTGAGAGCAAGTAGTTTTTTCTACCTTAAACGCAAATTCTAACTCTGACAGGTGCGAACGTTGTAACCAAAACCAACTCTATTTCAAAAGCCAATATAAATATTAATACAGAATAACAATAAAGATCTCGCATAAACAATAGTTAGAATAAAATGTTTTAAGAGAGTTAAAGGATTGAAGTAAAATATAGATGAGGAATTTTTTTCATAATCGAAATAATTGTTGTCGAGAACAAGTAATTTTTTAAATGCACATTCTAACTCCGACAGGTGCGAACGTTGTAACCAAAACCAACTGCACTTCAAAAGCCAATATAAATATTAATACAGAATTACAATAAAGATCTCGCATAAACAATAGTTAGAATAAAACGTTTTAAGAGAGTAAAAGTTAGACAATATATAATTTAAGAAGCTACAATTGCCCTAAGATGCGAACTTCCCCAGACCACCTGTTTGAATGCCCAAGTTTCTGGACAATCTCATAGTTAAAATATCCTATAAAAGACCTCTAACACTCCGACAAATTTGTTCGGGTTCCAATCAGGTTCCACACCTTCTGTCTATTGATTTATTTTTCAAGGGGATCCAGGGCACAAAATTGTTCAAATGTTCGAAAACAATTTTATTGCGTTAAAAAAAATTGTGTTCTTTTCCGCTTAAAATGACATTTAAATGATGTTTGTATCTTAATTTGAACAGATTTTTTTGGCAACATTCAAATAGCAGCCAGTCTTTGCTTAAACCTTTAAATGCGTTTTTCTGCATGATGGGTTTTTTTTCACCATTTCTCGTCTTTCAATTGCTATAAGTCAAGAACCGTTAAAGATAAATGGTTCAAAATTGGAACATGTCTTTTTCAATCACAATTGAATTTTCAATTACTTTAATTTTGATTCAGCAAATTTGAAAAAAAATATTTACTTTTGAAAATACGATATTTTAAAAACAAGTTACATCATTTTCTTTTAAATTTTTACCCTAAATATTTTTTATTTTTTTTAATTAATATTTTAAAATATTCTGAATTAAAATTAAAACTTATATATATATCTGTTATGATATTTCAAGTTATAATAATTTTAAATTACCCCCTTTTTTTTAAATTTTAAATTTTAAAATTTTTTAAACTGTCTAAGAAGTTTTATGATGTGATTTTGTTTACAAATTATATGGTTAAGCATCACAAAAATTCAAAATTTTAACTCGAGAAAAAAAATTTTAAATGCGTTCCGAAACCCCCTTAATGAAGTGTACACATTTAATAGAGAGTAAAACAACCACGAAGCATTCATCAGATCGTCTTTATTGATTAGGATTTAGTTATATGGGAGCACTAGATCATCTTTCACATAATTCAACTGATTAGGAAAATTTACCTAAACATGACAGCTATAATTTTGCCCGTCTACCACGAGATTGGCGCTAAAGCAGACATTCTCGCTAAAAAGGGTTCAAGACTTCTTCAAACCAGATTTTCCCCACTATCATACCATTCTATAAAGCTGTATATCAATTTTTTTTTTGCAAACAATAAACAGACTATTCAAATCACAAATTTATGACAGAATAAAATCGAAGCGTTGGGGGGTTGGGGATCTTTTGAGAGTCACCAGCAGCCCACGACGGCACGCAGTTGCTCAATTTCGCCTACTAACTGGACATGACTGCTTCGTAGAACACTTACACTGCATCGGAATTTTCTCAAGCCCTTATTGTCCCCTCTGTAACTCTAATGACCTTATGAACAGACACCACCTCCACCAATGTGCAGCCCTTAGAGGCGACTGTGAAACGGCGCTTTACTGGAAGGCCAGAGAACTCCTTAGGCAATGACTTCGGTCAATTTTATGTCATCTCTTTCTGTGTTTTTGTATTTCTACTTGTTATTAGCTTCGTATTTGCCTTGCCATTTGAAATAAAAATTTAAAAAAAAAATTTTTAAACCACGAGATTCAAACCCCAAAAACTCTGGATTTGAAGACAAGTACCTGAGCCATTCCGACTCGTTGCCATTAAAGCCAATAGTTTTAATACAAATTCAGTGACACTTCTATACGGTTGTCAGTAAAGTTCCGAAAACAGATGGCCGTTATGAGTGGCGGCCGTTGTACAGATATTTCTTCCATAACATTGGCTCTATGGAGTCTGTAATCGGTTCTGAATAAAATATGGCCATTTAGAGTTGTGGACGTCTAGAAAAGTTTCACTGTATTTTCTTTCTACTCGTTTTCATTTGTATTTTATTTTTACCTTCCATTCCTCTATTTAATTTGAGCTCTCGTTTTGCTTAAATTTAATTTCGTTAACTTTCATACATTTCATTATAACAGGTTATATTGCTATTTTAATTGGCACAATCTTCACTATTAAACGGTCACTAAGTTTAGTTTTCGAGGGAATTTCTGTGGACATTAAAATTATCATTCAGCATAGGACCATAGGAAGATGTGATGAACTTCGTTTCCTAGGTCATGCCTTCTAACGCAGATATTTCTGTAAATAACAACGGATAGCGAGTGTTCATCAGATTATCATTCACTTCTTCCGTAGCTGGTATTAACGTTAGTCAAAGAATAAATTTTGCGGTGACTGTGTCATGCAAGAATATTTGAAAGATGCATCCCAAATAGACAATTTGTGTCTTTTTTTGTATCATTTCATTACTAACCGGGCGAAGGTCGGCTATGCTCGGGCTTTGCCCTGCTATCGAATCACTTGACACTCGAATCACAGTTCACTATAATTTAAATTTTTTTTCACTTTTATTTGCCAAAAAATCCCAAAACATCCCAAAAAATCAGTACATCTTCAAATGATCTATTTATGATTAAAAAGTTTGAATTAAAAGTCTGAAAAATAGAAAAATAATCAAAATTTAGACACACGTTGAAACATTTCTCTTCAGTGATTCATTTTTAGTGAGAATTTTAGTGAGATTCATTTTTTAGTGTGAATGAATCACGCTGTGTTTACATCGTAAAACATTGCAGTTATGTTTTTTTCGGTGGAGTATGCATTTAGAATTGAAATATCTCTAAAATTATTAAAATAAAAGAATAAGTCTAAGTAGAAAAAACTATCAGTTTTTAAAGCTCTTTCCAAATATGTAGCATTTATGTTCTGTCATGAAAAAAAAAAATGCATCGATTTCGACATTTTCAAACATGGCGGAATTTCATAACGAATGCCATACCGGAAACGGTCTACCCGGAATTGCTCCCCGTTTCCGGCCGACAATCAAAGTTTTCCTTTTATTTATATAGATATATTTGTTTAGGTCCATTTCCCCCTTATTTTAAAGATTAAATTTTTCAAAAAAAGCTGTATTTTTTCTGGTATTATCGTTGTTACTGAAATTGACTCAAGTATGTAAGACTACCAGCGTTTGTTTCAATATTCAAAACAAATTCAAGTTAACCCTAATTTGTACAAAAATCAAAATATTTTATTGCGCAGATTGTTTTATGAATATTTTTGAAAGGCGAGTTTTTAGAGTTATTTCTCTGTTTTCAGAAAAACATAGAAACTATAAAAACGGAAGTGTGAAAGCAAAGTATCAATTGCCTAGACACGATGCCGAATCTTGCAAAATTGTTACTTGGTGGTTCAATGATTCCAAAAAATGACGAGGGGTTCTAATATAGAGCCGTTCTTCTTTAAATTCACTTTATCCTACATTTAATCCACTGTATGAAAGATCTGTATAAATGCTGAACGTAGATCTCTGTTTGTAATTTTAAAGCAATACAGATTTCAGATGTTGTATTTGTTAGTGGTTTAGGAAATTGGATAAAAAGCTCTTAATTATGTATCTTGGAAATTTTTTTTTTCTATAGGAGTTACTTCTTTTGATCGCAGAATCTTTTAACTTAATTTAACTTATTAATTCTTTTAGTTTAATTCAAATGAAAACGCTTTACACAAATTGCATTTCACTAATTTAAATAACTTATGGTTTACATAACAGGCATAAATAAACTTATATCTTGCAAATTACAATGTGTAATAAAATTGGTTTACTGTATACATACTGTATCACAAGTCAGTTATTAAAAGCGTTTGAGAATAAACTGAAATTATTCATTTTCCGCAGACAATTTTCCACATGGAGAACCGCTCGAATTATTCAAATTAGAATTTACTGTTTCATCTAATTACAAAATGTGCGCAAAGTAATTACATATTCTATTTATAGTCAATCTCAAAAGGAAATTCATCTTATTTGATTTTCATCCGTGCCATTTCAACTTAATTAATAAGTCAATCTCGAGTCTATTTTATTCCATTGGTCTTCAAAATCAACCCCTTCTGTTAGTCATACCTCAGGGAAATGTGAAGGTATAACTCATTTGAGATATTTAAATTTTACACTTAGACTTTTAATCAACCATGAGAGCTCGAAGTGCATAAATTAGAAATTACATCTTTGTGTTTTCATTTATAAATATCATCATTACAGAAAAGGGAAGTAATCTGTTAAAAGTATATAACTAATTACACGCTAAAGAACCAACAGACATTAGGCTTAACACAGTTCATGAACCTACAAGAAAAATGTCGACATATATGGTAATAAGTAGCATGATTAAATGAAAACACAAGAAAAGTATTCCTGGAAAGATGTTAAAATATTATAACATCCGTGGGGATATACATTGCTACAAAAAAACAAAATGAAGATTCGGCAATTGATTTATCCATCTTTTCCATACAATATGTTACATTCTAGTAACATTGCATCACTTCTAAGAAATATATTGCATCGCAGTAACAACTGGCAGATAACATTATAAGTTATAAAAAGTGTTAAAAAAATATTTCATCATAATAAGATGTTTCTGTAAGAAAAAAATATTCGAAATTTTATAGTAATGTTCTATTTGTATATAATTTGGTATTTTAATTAAAATAAACTGCTGTTTATTTTAATCAAATTTAAAATTTAAATTTAAAATGATGTTTATCTAGTCAATGCTGATGAAGTATTAGTAGTAGGTATTCATTTTACCTTTATTTTGCTCATTTTACCTTTATTTTGTTCGACTTCGTAATTGCGACCTTTTGTTCTGAGTAATCGGGCAGGAAGCATAGAAGTAACTTCTTAAATTTCTTCTCCAGGTTCTATTCCTCCCCCATCTTGAAGGATGGTTCAGTGCCAAGACGTGTACATCCTGAAGATCATAACTTTCAGAAGCAACTCTTCATTTAATGATAATGTCGGCACAGTTGACGCAAATATATTATCATCAAACTGTTTTATTTATAGTAACCTTGTTTTGGATTCCACTTTCATCTTTTATACTTTTTTCTCTTACATAGGAAAATTTTGCTATAAGTGCCTTAATATACAAGTAATTATATTAAACTCCAGTCCTTTAATTTTTGTAATTGTTATAATTTTTCCATATGTGTTATTCCGGTATATATATATATAGATATATATCGCTCACTCCTTTCAACAACGTCATATCTCAAAACACGGGATTTTTCAGGAGAGTGATTTTAAAGTTTAAAAGTTGAATAAAATGTATTAAAAACAAATATTAATTCTGCTCTCTAGCTGGTAAATATTATACGGTAAGATATGACGATCTTTTATATGTTTGGCTAATGTCCCTGGGGGATGACGACATTGCACCCCAGTCCGGTGTACATATGAATACAAGGAATAGAAACAGACAAAGCACACAATCACAGACGAAATTTATTGACAAACGATGACACCGGCGATGGACGATGGTTTGCAACTCCCCTTTCTAGACGGGTCTCCATTTGCAGACGGAAGACTGACCGGTTCCCCAGAATACGACAAAGTCTTATACGGGAATCGAACCCGCACCCCCGGCGTGACAGGCTGATACTTTAACCACTTAGCCACTGGGCGGTATATGACGATCTTCCAGTCATATACGACTCTTCAGAGAATTCTGACAACATGCATAACTAAAACTCGCCGATTTTTGAGATAAGACGTTGTTGAAAGGAGTGAGCGATATATATATATATATATATATATATATATATATATATATATATATGTGTGTAAGATTTCTGGATCTCATAATAAAAACCCAAATATGACAATTTTAATTCCTTTTTGCCTTTTTGAAACTTTGTGTACTTATATTTTTTTAAACAATTGTTATGAAGTAGTGTGGTCCATGATAACCATATTTTTTTTATTATTCCATTTGCATGTATTCACTGAAAATTTTTATGATTTAGTGTGTTTTAATAAGTATTTTTTCTCATTTCATTTTAAGTGTCTATCAATTTTGTTGTGAGTTTGAAATAATACCATATTCATATTAATATGTAAGTTAAGTGCATTGATATTTTTTAAAATTTTTGTTTAATACTAGTTTATGCAATTTTAGGTAAGTCATGACCTGAGCAGACACACAAGAATGTTAGTACCACTAAATTTAAATTTGTCAACCCCGAGTCAAAATTTTATTCCAATTTACTCCTCAAAATTTTAGTCCCAATTACGTTTTTGATATGCGGATCTCGACTGATGGAGAGCCTTGCTGAGGGAGTCGGCCCCTCAAGTCTTTTCCGGAGGGGAGGAAATTGAAATAAATTTAAAACCCTTTTTATTATTTATCACGCCCGTTCCAAAGTCTTCATCCTAACGCAACAGAATACCGTCCCCTTAACCTTTGAATCGCGACATAAATCCAAACCGAAATAATTTATTACTTTTTCCCCTAAGGACGTGTGGTCAAAGCTTATATAAGAGTTATATAACGCGAACGGCGTGGAACACCGCGAGACCATCGCCTCATATGACGCGACTTAATCACCTGTCAGTTTTTAATCAATTAAAGTTCAACCCGCCTGAAAATCCCCGCTTTTTTCTCAATAATTTAGTAGCTTTTGGGTGTCTGCTCACGGCCAGAAAACATGTAGTTTTCGCTCGTGGCAAATTTGTACGGGCTGGGCCGCGTCCACGTCCTGGCCAGCGTCGCGCGATGTGTTCGAGTAAATTTAGTTGATGTTCTACGAAACAGTGTCGGAAAATAAAGACTTTGTATGAACCAGCTGCCTTTTTCCTGATGTGTTCCGAGGTGTTTTATTGCCCTCTCCATCTACCTCGCCACTCGCGACTTCGATTGCACGTTATGGATACAAAATGTTTGAAGATCCCGGCCATTGCTTCGCCCCGCCACAGTTTCCATTTGCCTTAGCTACGACTACAAAACTGATGATTTCAACGGCCAAGTTATTTGCATATTTACGACTACACCCCGAACTTACACCTATTGTTATCATTACATACATATATATATATATATGTTTATATATATATTTATATATATGTTTATATATATATATATATATATATATATATATATATATATATTCAAAATTTAAGCACGGATCGATAAAATGCGCAAAAATGGACAAGTACTGCTTTGATTGACATGAAATGCTGCATGTAAGTAGCTCTATGTTTATTCATGAAACAAAACAAAGAATTACATACAGAGGGAAAAAAATATTGAATTTTCATAAGTTATAAGATTACGTCATATTTGTGTCATTAACAAAATGATGTTTAAACACAAACAACAAAAACCGAGATTAATAGGGTATGTGAGCACACCTCACCTTCATACAAAGTGTACAGCATGTGATCATGCTTGTTACGAGGTTATCAACCACCGAAGAGTCCAGAAATCGCTATTCCTCCTGTAGGGCAGTTTCTAAATCTCTGAGAGAGGCTGGAGGTGGGAAGCGTCTACATACAGCACGGCCGAGGGCATCCCAAAGAGTTTCAATTGGATTAAGGTCCGGCGAGTAAACCGGCCACTCCATAGGCGCAATCCCTTTACTCTCCAGAAAGACATCAACGATGGCAGCTCTATGGGGTCGGGCATTATCGTCCGTTAAAACGAAAGGAGGACCAACTGCTGCAGCCTATATTTTCACAGTGGGGTCTAGGACTTCTCGTGGATGTAGGGTCTCTCGATACCCTACATCCGCCACAGAACCTCGCCTGTAGATGTGCAGGTTGATGCGATATCCCAATGAAATCCCTGTCCAGATCATGATGCTTCCACTTCGGAATGCGTGATGTTCGGTGATGTTCTCGGGCCGATTGCGTGTGCCTTGTTCTCTCCAGACCCTTACACGCTTATCATCGGGTTGTACGGCAAATCTGGACTCATCTGTGAACATAACGTTGCCCCAATCAGACACAGTCCAATTCACATGCTACTGGCACCACTTTAATTCTGCCCCTCTGGATTGGACGGATAAAGGAATACAAACTCATGGTACAGGGAGCGTACAGACCATTCATGTGTAGCCTTCGACGAACAGTAGTGGCAGATATCGTCTTACCAATGGCCGCTGCAAACATAGACGTCTGTTGAATCTGAACTTTTTCTTTACTATTTCTTATTACTTTATTTATTTCAAACAGAGTCTTTAATTATTTTAATCTTATTCCTTGTATTTAAAAGTATAGTGGTTAGTATTGCGTTGTGTTAATAAATCTCCTAACTAAAACAATAACCTAGATTCTGTGGCTAACAGAAATTCACAAATGATTATTCACAAAACATGACAGACACAATTTTAACTGAGGGAAACAAACCAAAATTTTTATTCATTACAATTAACACAAATTAATAAAATCTTATCTCCTTACGTTAAACAATAGAATTTATAGAAATCTTATCTCATTGCCATAACTCTTTTATACATCAATATACACATACATATTAATAATTTCACTCGTTCCACTTGTAAACATAATATTAACTAATAATATCCCTCATAATCAATTAATAAGTATCACTTTGAACAACATAAAGAAATAAAATATGGCCACAATAAAAGAAAAAAAAATTTAGATTGACTGACCAAAAAAACCTTAAAAAATATTAAATTAAATTAAGCCATGGCTAAAAAAAACTTATCTTATCGGATAGCTTAGAAGCTTCGAGACCACTTCCATACTCAGTCGTCTTAGAACATACGGAGGGACAATCTTCCAGGTCCAGGGTCTTTGTTCAACAATCTTCATCATAATGGCGTTCTTCGAAAATTCTTGTCAGCTCCGAACAACCGGTAGTATTGATCAGTGCAGAGACATCCAGCTAGAGCTTCCAGACAACCAGGAATCAGGAAAAGTCCCCGTATTTTTTGTGTGCTGCCCTTTTATAATCTTTTTTTAGTCCATTCCACGTGGTACTTTTAATTACCTCATCTATGCTGTTACTCGCCTCAAGCATGTCCAAGAGCTTCTCTGACACTCTCACATCCGAGTACAACCATATGGGGAAACCCCATGTGGTCCTCTTATCAGCATATTCCTTTGCAAAAGTGGGCAAAATCGTCTCTTTTTTTTAATGCAACTGAATAAACTGTATCGCCATTTTTTAAAGATTCTCGAGAAGCACTTCTGTGTTTCAAACCAATGCGTGATAACTTAAAATATATTTATATAAAAAAGGAGAAAAATTAAGCGTATAAAACTTTAAAAAATAAAAAGGGGGAAAATAAATAAAAAGACTAAACAAAGCTTAATTTTTAAAAAAACTTTATCTTGATTCAGTCAATCCACATGAAAAAAAAAATTTTAAATAAATTTAAAATTGTCAGTCAATCAAACATTAAAATACATTAAATTCCTGCATGTTACATTTAGTACATAAAACATGATTTATCATTTGCTCAACTTTCATGAGTGTCACTACAATTATTCACGCGAAAATTAATCTAATGACACTCATCAAAGTTAAACAATAGGTGGAGAAAATTATTAAGGTATTTAATTCACTGTATATTTAATTTAAATTATTTAATTTATAAAGCGATACACAACACGTCATACGTGTGGAGGTCGATCTTCGATTCCGCTTGGCTACAACAGCAATCTATCGATCTTCCGAGGGGTTGTAACCCTTGGATGACCAGCTACAGGTCTTCGGACAACTGTTTGGCTAGTTTGGAATTGCTTCCATAATCGTGAAATGACGCAATGATGAACGCCGAAGAAAAGAGCAACATCTGTGATAGACTGTTCAACGTCAATGTGTCCGCCAGCCCGCCAGCGCTCTGAAGCTTCCAAGAGAACTCACTTTCCAAGTGAGTGTATATATATATATATGTAACAAGAAAACGCGTCTTCCTAAATCACTTTACTTTAAAGCATATTCTATTGTTAATAAAGTACGACCCCTTTTCCAAAATTGCAACCTAAGAGTAAAATAAGATAAATTACATTATCCCTGCAGATCATTAAGCAGGCATGTGAAGTATCGGAACTCAATAACATCCCCAGATATGAGTGTTAGAAGTTTATGAGATTCCGAATGTCAGTATAGTGTCAAAATTCCTGAAGAGCCCTAGAATCACTCTAGAGTTATGTCTTTTTTAACGTCAAAAACCCACTTTGCAAGAACTTTATGGGCCACTTATCCTATGCCCAGTTCAACAGTTCACGGTTTTAACAAGCGCGGAATCTAGCATTAAAGTCCCCGATAAACTTATGTGGACACGTGAACTCCACGAATCTAAAGTCGCCCAATTAAAAATTAAGTAGTTTAGGCCCTCTGGCGTCAATATCGCAAAACACCCATTTAATATTGCATGAACGCAAGACTTTTTCTCTCTCTTCGTTTCTAACTTTTGTTGCTGTCGGACATGCTGTCCGCTCCTGTATGTAATCCGCGTCCCGTCCTGGCATGGACGCCGGACAAGTCATGTGGCCACTGCAGCCTTCGCGATGCTTCATAATTGAATAAAGGTGATTTTCCTGGATATCGTCGGAAATGTGTGTTCCTCTTCCATGGCTATGCGTGTGTTATTCTCCATAAATTTCGAAAGTGTTTTCCTGGATGAACACTCCGCCCGACTGCATCACTCCTCATACCGACTGCATAAGTTCTTCTCCTAGATATCATCAGTGTTTTCCTGAACCACACTCAGCCCGACTGCACCACTCCTCGTACCGACTGCATCTCCCAGTTGTTCTAAATTTTCCAAATGTGATTATTATCACATATATATATATATATATATATATATATATATATATATATATATATATATATATATATATATATATATATATATATATATCTTATTAAGTAATCTATTTCCCATATACCACCAGAGTTATAGCTCAAACTGAAGTTGATCTAAAATAGTGTAGCTAATACTTTACTTTTTAGGCAAAAGTTTTGCAATTGATTTTTTTTAATTTCAGTTTCTAAAATTTTTTTCTCTAGAGGTACAACATAAGGACAATTTCTTTCTTACCGCAAAAATTTACTTTTTTTTTCTCTTGCAAAGAGACTTTGAGGAACGAGGAATTTATTCATAGAAAAGAACGCTCGAGACTTTCTTCGGCCATTCGTTTTCTCTTTCCTCTCGTGATAAAAAAGGAGTCTATTGAATAAATCACATTTGCTATCAGTATTTATCGATGATTCGCAGGGAAAGAGCATAAACGGCTGTTGCAGACATATATTGCTGAAATTCTTCCATTCAACTTGTTGCAAGTTTATTGGAGAGGCGAGGAAAACACTGAATAGTTCTGAATAAAACAATAGTTTTCTTCAGAAGACTAAATTGATTTTAACATCTGTCTTTTCGCCCGTTTTTATACATTTTTAGCCATACTTTTTAAGTGGATATTTACTTATTTATTGGTGATAGACTGATTCTGCTTCAAGGAGAATTATATTGACATTTGAAAGAATTTTTTAAAAGAATCTAGCATAGTCTGGCATAACAGACCAACAGATAAATAAAGTTAGAAAGATGATTGGGAAATTTTCAATCAATCCAATTTGTTTGCTTTTTAATTTAATTATCTACAGAGTGCTATGATAGTGAATAAAAGAAAAAGAAAAATTCAGAAACAGTGAAATTTATTGCAAAATTATTTCATTATATCAAAAGTATATTAACTTTCATATAACTGCAAAATTTTTAAAAAACTGTCACTTCAACCTATCCGATGAAACTGGAATAAAGGGTTGCATGATTTTTATTTTTTGAACATTTATTTTACTGCGATGAATAAATTAGGCCTAATTTCTACAAGTAGCTCTAAGTTTCAAAATGCTATAACTAAGAGTAGACTTACGAAAAGCCATAATAAATAGTTAAATTAATCTAAAGGGTTTGTTAAACCAACTATAATACCAAAATTATTGGCCTAAAGTTTTGTTTCTCTAGTCAGTTGATTACTTTAATTAAGGCATTCATGGACGCAAATTACCCCATATATGAATGCATGCACACACACACACACACACACACACATATATATATATATATATATATATATATATATATATATATACATAAAACGCCCGGTGGCGTAGTTGTTAAAAGCTTCAAGCTACCACATAATAGGTCCAAGGTTCGATCCTGCGACTGGGCAAGGTCGACTCAGCCTTTCATCACATGAGTGGGTCGATAAAATGAGGACCAATCATGCTTGGGAACTAACTCTGGGGATCTCGCGTCAGGTTGACCACCTGACCGAGACATATGCTGTATGGCACCCAAGCACACGGTCAAGAAAGCGGAGATGGGCACCACCAGTCTTGTTCCACACGGACTGTTGCGCCATGGGTTCAGTTTTAGTATATATATATATACAGTGGTGCTATTCAGCCGGTTCGCAGCCGGTAGAACCGATACCTAATGTAGGTATCAGTTCTACAGAACCGGTGCCAACCGTCTGAAGCCCACCACAGATTAGGACGAAGAACCTGGACAATATTAAACCTTCAGGACAGGATAATATTAAACGTTCTCATCCAAAATAATAATAATACAAATAAACGATTGCAACACACACATACTTTAAAAAACAGCTCCATTTACAAAGCCAGTTATTGAATATTATAAGGTGAAAATTCTTGTGATTTAACTCTAACTTTTCAAAGATCAGAAGTAAGTGGGAAAAAGTGAGGATCTGTAATAAGTACGATTTAAAAAGCATTTTATAGGCCCTAAAAACCGAAACTACGAATAAGGAGTTTTAAGGACTTTTATAGATTGCGAACCCGGAACAGGTGGCCCAGTTACCTGTAAAAAGCGCTATTCAAAAAAATGTACTTCATTACTTTCTTCGTGGGAAAAAAATTTCAATTTGTTTAATTTTATGATTAATTTAATTAATTTTAAATATGTTTAAGGGTTTTACAATAAAGTTTATTTCACAACAATATCAAATACCATAGCAAAAAATTTTCATAAAATCATACATATATAAATATATATATATATATATATATATATATATATATATATATATATATATATATATATATATATATACACACACACAAATATATGGGGAAATTTGAGCCAGAGAATTTTGTCTAACTTCAGTTCCTGGAAAAATGTCGGATAAATGATAAAAATAAAAAAAAAATATTACTTTTGATAGAGTCGGAGACCCGTATAAAAATATATCCTTCTAAGCAGAAAGAATTTTCTTCAAAATAAAAAATATACATTCACTCGAAAGACCATAAGTGTGTAAAAAGTAAAGTAGATGGTTTGCTTCTTCTTAATAATTTTATCCACAAAGAAGTTAAAGTAGAAGATATCCCATTCATGTGACTCAAACTTTAACAGTTGTTGTTCCTTTATTGACTGAAATATGGATTCTTGTCGAGTAACTAAATAAACCACAAAAAGCGAATTTGGAAAAGATTCCTGGACTATACGTAAAATATCTAAATCATTTTCTATGAATCATCGGAACAAAAAAATAGCAAATGACATTTTATCATGCAATATAATTAATAGTTAATAAGAACTTATATTTTTTTTTTAGTGGAAAGATAAAAAAATGGATAAAAGCAATTCACGAGTTAGGAATTCACGTTTTGCGGTTTTGGAAATATGCACATGGTATGCTTTGAGAAACTGGTGAAAGGAAAAGGCGAACGTTGCCTCGATCATCTCTCAGGACCGTGGGTCGAACCAGAGTCCCGTTCCTTGAGTTCGGTGTTTTACCTTTTGTTTCATAGGGGCGTTAGACGTGCTTCTTTCAGAATAACATTAGGCTGAAATATCATGTTATCGCTTTAAATTATTTCCGTTTGGGTTCCTAAATAAAGCTGTAGGCTTAAGGTTGCTATGTACTAAGAAAAAAAATCGTATTTCCCTTTTCCTCTTCTTGCAGACTCTTGTGGAGGGAGGAGTCCAGTTGACAGTTCAAGAATTCCACCTCCCTTACGATTGACATTTTGAGTGATTGTAATGGCTCTCTCTCTATAGGGGGGTTAAGCGCTGCCCCCAAATTTTTTATTTAAAATATATTTTTGTCAACTATTTACAGGTACATAAATGCTGATAATCAAATTAAATTGGTATTGTTAGATAGCCTAAACATTTCTGCAAAGCGCTACAAGATTCATTTTATAAATTTCATCCACCGAAGGAATTTATGAGCGTTTAAAACACGCTATACCAGATTTTTCCCCGAATAATTTAAATTTTTAAATATTAATTGCATTTTTTATAAAAAAACGAAAAATGTACACAAATGTAAAATTTCTTTCTCTATCACGGAGTACAATTTTTTTATAAAAATCTTTAAATTCAAGTCGGCAATCCGTGGACAAATTTTCTCCATAGGTTAATATTCAGGTGAGCGAATCCAATGGGGTTAGTACATAGCAGCCTTAAGATAGCGAATCAGCTGACCTCGCTGATCTTCATTCCCCATGCTAAGTCACGGAAAATTTTCTTCAGCATTTTTCCAATAAGACTAGCTAATGCATA